>CAKNXH010052578.1:18420-34450 GCA_932178445.1 Andricus quercusramuli
TAAGTGCTCTTCTATAATAATTTGAAAAATATAAATTTCATAAAAATGTTCTCATTTCTTCTCAATTATCAAATGAAAAATATGAATTTTAGACAAATTGGATTGTCGCACGGGATGTATTGATCGGTATTATAATTAAGTGTTCCTCGAATTTACAGAAGTTGTTATGCGATTGTTTATTATTAGAAGTAGTTACTATGGCCATAAACGAGGCCTTGTTTTACCTGCCCTTTTCCCCCTCTTCTACGATAAGAAGGGGAGCCGGGCAGCGATAACGAGAGGAATCGACCTTTAATTCACTAGTCACAAGGCCGCTGCCGATTTGAGTCGTGTATCTTGTGAATGGAAATAAATATTATAGGTTTGAATAATTGTGTTTCATTTGATAGAATTAGTGATTGTTAAATTCAGTGTTTGATAAATAAGTGTTCATTTACTACTCGACAAAACACAAATTTTCTAGTTTCTCTTCTATAATAATTTGAAATATATAAATATCATAAAATTTTTCTCAATTCTTCTCAATATTCAATTGAAAAATATGATTTTCAGCCAAATTTTCTAAGTTCTCTTCTATAATAACTTAAAAAAATATATATAAATTTCAGAAAATCTTCCAGAAATTTTCTCTGTGTTAAATTTATAAATACAAAAACTCACCAAATTTCTTCAAGTTTTTCTCCAAAAAGAAAATTAAAAAAAAAGTAATAAAATTCACAAAATTTTTTTTCAAGTTCCAATCCGAATTGAAATAAAAAAAAAAATTTCTAAAAATTTCTAAGTTCAATTCTGAATTAAAATAAAAAATAAATTTCACAGAAATTTTCTAAGTTTCAGTCTGAATTAAAATAGAAAAATAAATATTACGAAAATTTTCTATGTTCAAATTCGAATTAAAATAAAAAAATAAATTTTAGGAAAATTTTCTAAGTTCCATTTCAAATTAAAATAAATTTGACGAAAATTTTCTGAGTGCAATTTCGAATTAAAATAAAAAAATAAATTTTACGAAAATTTTCTAAGTTCCATTTCACATTAAAATAACCTTCTCGAAAATTTTCTAAGTTCAAATTTTACGAACATTTTCTAAGTTCAATTTCGAATTAAAATAAAAAAATAAATTTTACGAAAATTTTCTAAGTTCCAGTTTAGATTAAAATAAACTTGATGAAAATTTTCTGAGTCTTAATTGTATCAATCTCACGAAAATTTACAAGTCCTACGTGTATTAAAATAAAATCTCAAGAAATTCTTCGAAGTTCCTTTTACATATTGAAAGAAATTTCACGAAACTTCCATTAAATATTTTTCTCTACATTTATATTTCTTTAAATAATACTAAATCTCTTTAATTCTTTTCAATATTCAAATTAAAATATAAATTTCATCTTTACCTTCAATAAAATTTTTTTTTTTCTATACTTTGAAAATAGTACAAACTTTTCAACATTGTTTCACATTTATATTAAAAGATTAATTTCATCCTTAATTCAAATTACATATTTTTCATTATTTTCCTGAATAATAAAAAATTCTTCCAAATTCTTTTATATTTATATTTGAAAAATTTAATTTCATCTTAAACTTCAAGAATACATTTTTTTCATACCTTAAATATAATAGAGACTTTTCAATATTCATTTCACATTTTAATTAAACGATTTCTTTCATCTCTAACTTAAATTAACTCTTTTGCATTATTTTCCCAATAATATGAAACTCTTTTAAGTCCTTTTAATATTTAAATAAACAAAAAATTTCAACTTTATCTTTAACGTCATTAAAATATTCCTTCCATACTTTGAAAATAATACAGACCTTTCCATAACTTTTTAGATTTAAATTGAAACAATAATTTCATCCTAACTCAAATTAAATCTTTTTATATCTAAATAAATAAAAAAGGAAAAGTTGATTTGATATTTAACTTTGATAAAACCTTTTATATTTTCGAATAAATACATAATCTTTAAGATCTTTCTCATATTTTAATTAAAACACTATTTTCGTCCTTCATTTAAATTAAATCTTTTTATCAATCCTTATTATATTTCTTTTTCAACAATACGAAACTCTTTTAAAATCACTTTAATATTGAATACATTTTTTTTATTTTACTGTTAACTTTAACAGAATAAATAATTTTTTCTTCAACTTTATTAAATATTTTTTCCTTGTTTATATCAGATTTATTGAAAACTTTTTCACATTTAAATTTTTAAATTTTTTTTGTTTTAAAAAAACATTTTTTTTCTATAATTATTATTTGCAAACATTATACGAACATTACTTGAACCTTTTCATACATTAATAAAAAGAGCTATAGATTCTTATTTGCCTTTATTATAGAGCAACATTTAAAATATTCAAATCCTTTTCCCAAATAAGTATTTATTACATTTTATTGATCTTGCAAAATATTTTTGAAAATACAATATTTTACAAAAAGCACATGGAACTTGACAGGATGCAGGAAAACTTTTAATTTTAAGAATTGTATTTATGCTGTTTATATATATATCTATTCCCTGTACCCCAATATAAATATATCCAAAAATTCGAATATACTACGTAATTCTTGTAAAACAAATGAAATTACGATCCACTTCAACCCATTATAATGAAAAATATAAATGTCGACTCAATCCTCTGAATCATACAAGCCAGTAACCCGTCAACAAGTAATACAAAATGCCGAACTAGCGGAAATAATTGCGCGCAACCAAGAGCTTCCTAAAAATATTGGAAAAACTTCAGAACCCGATTTAGACCCAGCAGACGAAAAGGACATAACAATTTGCCCAAATCTCGAGGAAAATTCCGAAGATAAAAGTCTAATTACCTCCTCTAATTTAAATCACTTTCGAAACGATACCCTAGACGTGAACGACGTGACAATCACAAATTTCAATATCGACGATCTGACTAGAGTAAACTTAACAACTATTGAAAATCAACACAAAGACGAATTCAACGACTCAAATCTATTCCAAAAGCAACAATCTACAGAAAATTTCACAAAACAAGAACCCCTCATACCAAAAACAGAAATTCGGTATCCTTCATACTTTTCAAATACAGAATCAGACCCGAACTCAAAAAAATCAAACATGAGTAAACAGCCTAACAACCAGCAGGTCTCACTCAGAGACGCTCTGGAAGTCGTACCATTATTTGACGGAACAAATAACGTCCCTTTTAGTCATTTTGTCGAGGCATGCGAAGAAGCGAGGTCAATGCTACCAGGAATTGAAGTAGAAGCGAATTTGGTTAAACTTCTTAGAAGTAAATTTGCAGGAGAAGCTAGGAAATGTATTTACGGGTACACTTATAATACAGTAGAGGAACTAATAAATAAATTAAAAGCGGTATACGCACCGTTAAAAACAGTATATCAGTTACAGGGAGAATTAGGTAATATTTATCAATGGGAAAACGAAAATGTACTTTCCTATGCAACTCGAGTAAAAGAAATCTCTCATAAAATCACCGACGCGTATAGATCAAAAAATAAACACATTCCATCAACAGAAGTCAATAAAATGAGAGATAATTTTCTAGAAGAATTAGAAAAAGATGCAGTCGATTGTTTTATTAGAGGGATAAGAACAGAAATTCAAACTAGAATAGGTAAATCTCTATCGTTTTTAGAAACAATTAATAGCGCGTTAGAAATAGAAAGATCAATTGCCGCGACAAAAGAACTAAGAAAAAGATCAAATTTCCCTCAACCAGATGAGGTAACAGTAAATAAAATACAAAATAATAAAGTTAATATCACTCGCGAAGATATCATATGATGCAAATTCTGTGGAAAAACTGGACACATAGCATCCACATATAGAAGCCTTTTTCAACAATTATCAAATTCTAACCAACCTCAAAATCAATTTCAACAATATACTCAAAGACAATTTCAAAGATATAATCAAAAACCGTACACAAATATTACTCAAATAGCATTTCAGGGTAATAACCAAAGGAAATTTATAAACAATAATCCGCGACAATTTCAAAACTATCCAAGACCAACTACAAATAAAGCAAGCAGCCACATCATATAATAATCAAGGACAATATTCGAATAATAACAGAAATCAATTTAAAAATACTCGGTTCAATTCGGGACCACAAAATCAAACATGGGGAAATAGAGAAAATCAGGAAAGACCCCCATGGAGACCACAGAATCTAGGTCAAGGTCCTCAATGGAATGAAAGAAGCTCAAATACCTACCTGCCAAACCCTACCCCTCCTCAACAGAATAATGTACATAACGGAACAATCATTTGCAACTACTGTAAAAAGACAGGTCATGTTATAAGCGAATGTTACAAAAGAATTAATAATAATAATAATTTCCAACAAAACTCTCAACTACAACAACAAGAACAACGAACAATGCCCCAGGAAAACTCCAACGTCCTCCCCAGAACTGGTGCACAGAGGGCACTATTCCAGGATCTGGGTCAAGAATGCAATAAATCTTCTCAAAAATGGTCCACAAAGGGACTATTTTTGCATCCTCGATCACTTTTTCTGCCTATATATACCCACGTTTATAAGGGTTAAGGCAAGTTTAATTCTATCGACGAAGTGCTGCCCTAAAACTCTCCGGAACATCTTTAAGTTGGATTTATTCAAAGTAAACCAATTATAAAATAAAAGTGAAACTGTACTTTTGAAAAACATTGCTATAAAACAGTACATTTATTTAAAAGTGAACTATTAATAAACTAAACAAAATTGAACACTACTAAAAATTTATAAAAACAGTACATTTATTCAGAAGTGAACTATTAATAAACTAAACAAAAGTGAACTGTACTAAAAAATATAAAAACAGTACATTTAATTAAAAGTGAACTATTAATCTAAATAACTAAATTCAGTGACCCCTTAAACTGAAGAAAACCCTCCCCAGCAGTTTGGGAGCCAGCTATTGTATCGATATACAAAAGCCCAACAAGAGAGATCAGCCCAAATCTCGAAACCGTATCCCTCACCAGGATTCCGGAAGTTCTTCAAAGGAATCAACAACAAAGGACCACTGTTCACCTCCACAACCAACAAATAAAGAGTTGCAAACGTTCTGAGCAACAACAACAAAAAACCTTCGGTAAGTTTGCATCCAACATTGCTATCCCTTATTTCTTTCTTTTTTCGCATTCAATTAAAAATCTCGTCACTAAAGTGTTTTCCTTTTTTTTTAAGGGTGGACACTAAGCCAAGATTTTCCTGACATTCCTGAGGTTACATATCGCGGGAACCAATTGAAAATAATTAAAACAATTCAAGCAATATTCACATATCACACATTTGTAAAATTCTTGTTAATAAAATATAACTTTATATCTTAAATTCAATTATTTCAACTTTTCGTCTTGCTTATTCCTCAAATCCATGTTTCCTATTTTTTCACAAATTTAGGATCAAAAAAAGAGGAAGTAGCGTAAGCTTATATTTAATAATTTTATGATGAGGTGAGTGGGTCTGCTCCGAGACCTAACAATGGCTTTGGAGATTTTAAAGATTTTCAGATATTTGACAGCTTTTGCAGAGGTTTCAAAACTCTCAAAGATTCCAATATTGAAAAGAAAAATATTGCGAAAATTTTGCACAGATTTTTCAAGATAAACCTAATTAAAAAGATTTCAACATATTTCAATGCTTTCATAAAGATTTTTAATACTTAACAATTTTTAAAATCTTTCAACCAATTTGCAAAGATTTCAAATTTCTTCAATTATATCAGAATGACTTAATTCAACCAGGCAATTTCAAACATTGGAAGAGAATAAAGTTTTTAAGATTTCTCAGACCTCACAAAGATTCAAAAAAATTTGAAATATTTTAATAATGTTTTTATTTCAAATATTTTGAAGATTCATAAGATTTTTCAAGATAGGAAAAATCGCAAGGATTTCGAAATGTTTCAATGATATCATAGAGGTTTTTTATTATTTCAAAAATGTTGAACCTCTCCAAAAATTTTCAAACATTTCCAAAAAATTCCCAAATATTTCATATTTATTCAATTATTTCATCAAGACTTCACTCACGCGAATAATTTTTAATATTGAAATAAAATAAATATTTTCCAAAAACATTCCAGAGGTTTCAAAGGTTTTGAAATATTTAAAAATTTTTTCAAGATTTTGAAAAAATTACAAAGATTTTAAAACATTTCAATTATTTTATAAAGCTTTTAAAGATTTCAGAAATATTTGTAAGGTCTGAAAAGATTTCGGTGGTTTGGAAGATTTTCAAATATTTCATAGTTTGCAAAGATTTCGATAAAGATTTTTTTTTTAATATTTAAAAGATTTCACAAAGATTTTTCAAGATAGAGAAAATCAAAAAGATTTCAAAATATTCCAGTGATTACTTCAAGAATATTTATTATTTCAAAAAATTTCAAGTGTTTAAAAAAGCTTCAAAAGATCTCAAAAAATTTTTTCAATATTTTCTGATACAAATATTGAAAAAATTCGGCAACGATTTTTCGAGATAAAGCAAATTAAAAAGATTTCATCATATTTCAATGATTTCATGAAGATTTTTAATACTTACAAAATTTTTTTAATCTTGTAACAAAATTCACAAAGATTTTAAATTTCTTCAGTCATATCAGAATGAAAGAGAATAAACATTTTTGAAAATATTTCGAGTGTTTTAAAGATTTTAAGATATTTCAAAGATTTTTCCAGTTTTAGAAAAAATAACAAAGATTCGAAAATATTTCAGTGGTTTTATAAAGATTTTGAAGATTTTGAAAATATTCTTGATAATTCAAATGATTTTGGTGGTTTGACAGATTTTAACGATTTTCTGATATTTCTCAAAATTTCACGATTTCTCTGGCGTTTCAAAGGTTTTAAAAAATTTGAAATATTTCAATGATTATTTTTTTAAAAAATATTTCAAAGATTTCATAAGATTTTTCAAGACAGAAAAAATCACAAATATTTCGAAATGTTCCAATGATTTCACAGAGGTTTTTTACTATTTCAAAACAAATTTTAAACCTTTCAAAAAATCTTAAAATATTTCGGGAAAAAATAAAATGTTTCATATTCATTCAATTATTTTATTAGGACTTCATTCAGGCAAATAATTTTCAACATTGAAAAAAAAATATTTTTCAAAGGTTTCAAAGATTTTAAAATATCATAAAATTTTTTCAAGATTTAGAAAAATGACAGATTTAAAAAACATTTCAATGATTTTATAGAGATTTTTAAGATTTCACAAATATTTTAAGGATTTGAAAAGATTTTGATGTTTTGGAATATTTTCAAATATTTCATAGGTTTCAAAGATCTCGATAAAGTTTTTTCCTTTTAATATTTAACAGATTTCACAAGCATTTTTCAAGATAGAAAAAAATTAAAAAGATTTCAAAATATCTCAATGATTACATTAAGATTATTCATTATTGCAAAATTTCTTAAATGTTTCAAAAAGTTCCAAAATTTTTCAATGATTTCAAAAAGAAATAATATAATCTAATAATTTTGAATATTGGAAGAAAATAATTTTTTTTTCAATTTAGAATAAATTAGAGTTGTGTAAGAAAAAGCTCACCGGTACTTTTGTTTGGAAAGTTGGAGTAATCTCCACCATAAATGGATGGAACGTCATCCCAGAAGCTTTCGTGAACTCCACGTTCTGAGAGTGATCTACTGCCTCCATCATTTTCCTCCTCATTCTCATGCTCCTCATCGCAGTCGCAATCATCCTCCTCGAATGTTATTTCTGCTGCTTCCGCCTCATCCGCCTCCTCCTCCTCCTCCTCCTCCTGTTCATCATTCTCCTCAATATCTTCATCATCATAAACTCACATTACACGCACCCTTGCACTTAATGAAGTGAAAACTACTTACTCGAATTTTGTAAGATGAGGTCCGACAAATGGCCACTTCGCAGCATATATATGTTATATGCTAACCACAAAGCACTACCCGAGGTTAACATACGAGATATACGGAATATCTCATTCGTATTACACATATAAAAAATATTTCGTAAGTGGAAAATGCACTTGCCGTCCGTTAAACAACCACTAATTTCGATAAGCGCATGGATCAAATCTTCTGCAAAAACCATTTTCACTGGTAAAGATTTCGCAAACACGAAAAAAAGTCTGGCGTTCAAGACGTGTAAAAAGAAACTGAGACGAGAAGACTGGAAGAAACTTGTCCCTTGCATCTTAGGCACCGTCCACAGAGCTTTAAATTCGTGGGACAATGAGTCACCAGTACCTGACTTTACTACAGTATCTCTGAGTAACGGTTACCTGCCGCCCCTTTGAAATCCATTCACTGGCACCCTTTACAAGGTGGCAATGCTTTTCATGGACATTTTTGTATGTGTTTCTGATTTTCAGAAAAACAGTAGTTCTGTTTTAACAGAGTTTTTAGGCTACATAGTAGTCTGACGTTTTCAATGCTACCAGGTCCAATTTAAAGTCTCCACAAAATTTGACTCGTTAACTGGTACGAGTCTAAAAAATAGTCTGCTCAAGTCTTCATTTTGGTGTGTAGATAAATACTCACTGCAGGTGCTTCCGCTTTTCGCAATAGAAAACTTAGAATACAATTCGGTTAAACATCCGTTTTCTTCTTCTTGCTTTCGATAAGTAACCCTACTACGATTTTGAAATCGATGTATTGTCACTTGTTTCACAAAATATCATACAGTAGATTTCATTTCCAACGCAAAAAATTCATATCCTGTTATTTCATCTTTAGACTGTCACTGTGTTTTTTGAAAATCTTTTTTAGAATTTTTCACTCATGTTTTCGATAACCATCCACGTAATTTATAACTTCCATTACAATTGGTTAGTTTATGAATGCATGTGCTTTTCTTACTTAACTTCTTTGCACACGGTATGACACATAACTGATTTATGGTTTTCAAACTCACAAACTTCTGTGTATTTTTTAGGAAATGCACATTTTCTTGCAATTTTTACAAGAAACATATATTTCTGTTGAATTCCTAGAAAAAGAAATTTTTTTATCTTCATTTATGACATGCAGGTGGTCTATTGTGTAAATCACACCACATATAAATTATTTTGTGTAATTTACAGTTTATATATGTTCTTTTGTGTAATCTACACTATATACATATTTTCTCTGTGTGATTTACGATATGCAGGTGTTCTTTTGTGTAAATTACATGACATGTGGATTCTTTTGTGAATTTTACATAAATCACACATTCTTTTTTGTGGAATTTATATGGCATGTAGGTTTCTTGTATGATTTCTATGAAAAACCTGGTCTATTGTGCAAATTCTAGGAAATACGGCATTATATTCTTTCTTTACATGTGTGACATAACGGTTATTCCCACGCTCGCCACATATGTATCTCCCCACTCAACAAAGAATGCTATCCCCACTCCTCAAATGTTTCACATATATAAAACCATGTGAGGAACCTCTTTGAATCAGTTGAGTTTTTATATCTGAACGAGCCACTATGTCGCAAGTGAACATCGATTCAATAGAGGTAGAATCGTCGCAGGTCTTTGATTTTTCAAAGTCCATGGCCACTCAAACTATCGAAGTTTCACCTGATACGCAGACTGATAAAACTGCTTCCGAAACATCAAAACTAAAAAGGATCAAATTCAAATCAGCATCTCTTAAACAAATACTCACTAAGGCTGCTCTTAAACGATTGGTCACGAGGTCTACAAATTTCACGAAGAGAACCACACAACAAATGATTCTGCCAACTGTTTACGGACTTAATCATTCATTTTCGAAGACTATTTCAATTGGACTAGAGGTTCAATCGGATGGAAAATTGCAATCGGTCATTAAAATTTTGAACAGTTCAGGTAGTGGAATTACCTTCGATGCGGCAACTTGGACAAATCTCCAACAACACTTGGATATAATAGAGTCGTACTTCTGTTTCGGGAATTCACCTTTATACCTGAAAACCATTGAATCTGGCAGATACACGCTCGTGTTTACGACCGCTCACGGCAACAAAGCAATAATTCTGAGGGATGGTAAGGAACGCAACGACGAGCCCAACAATGAAACCCAGCAGGTTGAAATGGATGCCAAGAAGAAGAAGCAATATACACCGGAAATAGTTTTACAGAAGTCAAGTTTCGAAGGACTGAAAAATGTTATTGTGTGTGTCGATGAAAGGTTCAGAAGAATTCAGCGATTATTGAAAAACGTAGAAGGATGTAAAGATTTTTTAATTGACACGATTGTCAATTATTCAGTCTCGGAAAATATAAGCTCACCGAATGAGGATTTAATCCTTCAGATAATCAAGTTTAAATCTGCATACTTCAAAAGTCAGGTACAAACAAAACTTGAGAAACAATTCGTCGAATTATATTCTGAAATCGTATTTATGGAACTGACAACCATCTTAATTTCATACATTGTTGGCGAGGTTGAACTTATTTTTTCTACACGTACATAATTAAATGTATTTATTTGGAAATTCATTAAAAAACAGATATGGAATTATAATTGAGAAAAAATGTGTGTATTTACTACCTGTCACTTAAAATAGTTCAGGATAATTTTAAATTTTTATTAGTAAATTAAATGTTATACATACCTTTAAGTAATTATTGTTTTGTTGTTATTTTAACACTCTTTTTTCAACCTAGATAGATAGAAAATAATATTAGAATAATTAATTTGCATTTTAATTAGTTGTCTCCTTTTCCAAATCGTCCTTTACTCTGAGAATAACCCCTCCCTATTCAAGACGAAACATGTTCATTGAAGAATCATCACAGGCTCGAACAGGGAGGGGGTGGGGCCCCCTCCCCCTTTTCCAACTCTGAATCATTCATTCAATCGATAAGGATAATTACCATTTTTGTAATTAGGCCACACCTATTGATGACGGTCATTTTGTAATTAGGCCACACTAAAAACGGTTCAATCGATTGCTTTCAAATTTTAATGGTACATTCAGCACACGTAGAGATATCGCCGAAACTAGGATTTAAACAAATATTGAACCGTTTTTTTTTTTCATAAAAAAATAGTCACAAAAAATCATGAAATTTTGGGTCTCAATGTTTGAAAGTATATAAAAAATTGAATTTCCAAGATATTCAAAAAATCCTAGTTCCAGCGATAGCCATCCACCTATAGATGAACATCCAATTTTGTTTTTTGATTTCGGATAAGCCACTCTGACAGAATAATGGTCGCCGTTTATCTACCTTTTTTATGTTTGCCATTCGCTCAATGAAACTCGCGATCAAGATCATATTTTTGCATATAAAAATGCAGAGCCACTACTGAAGACCGAATAAATATATAGTAAAAATTTTGAAGCTCTGTGTTATTTAATTTTGCTACAAAAAATGTCGGAAAAACCTTAAAAAAATGGCTGTCACACGGGATGACCCCGCTAAGTAATCATCAAGCATGTTTCGAAAAAGGTGATAACAAAAAAGACGCCAAGGATTTCAAAAGTTGCATACACTCACCAATATTTTCTGGCGACGAAAATACTAAAATTTGGGATATTATTCCACCACCCGAATTGCATTTGATGGTCGGTGTTGTCAACAAACTGATTGATAAAATGTCAGTAGAATGTGAGCAAGTAACAAACGATTGGATGAAAGAGAGCAATGTCAAACGAGAAGTTACTCATGGTGGTACAGGCTTCAATGGAAATTCTTGCAACATTTTGCTGAGTAAAATTGATGTTCTCCGAGCGAAAAGTAATCTAGAATGTCTAAAATACGTTGTTGCATTGAGTAGTTTCAAGAATGTTGTTGAAGATTGTTTTGGAAGTGCACTACATGCAGAATATGAACAGTATTTTAACACGTCGTTGATTTTTGTTGCGTATTCAAAAGAAGCCTGGGTTTTTATAGTAAGCAAGCTATGGAATCAGTACATTCTGATTTTCTTTCGACGTGAAGTAGATATAAAGTTTCACCAAATCATGCTCAATACGATCAAAAATGACTCAAAGCCATATGTTCTTGCAATAGTAATCATATGTGATGTAATATCTTCATTTGTTGTTAGAGAAATTGTTGTTTCCAATTATTACTTCACAAATATACATTGCATGTATACGTATACTAAAAAAAACTATTTTATTAACAGAGCGTTGTAAAAATTAATTTCCCTCTACTATTTGTATGTAGAAATAAGTAAACAAACGTCATTGCGTGTTTGACCGTAAAAAATGTTCTAGAATCAAGATCTGCAATGATTTCCGAAGTGACAAGACTTTCGAAAAAAATTAACCTCAGGGCACCCGTGGCCATTTTGTAATTAGGCCACGCCCCTCGGTCGATTAGGGGAGGCCACCCCCCCCCCTCCCTACCCCACCCCTCCTTTCAGGCCGCGCCTCTCGACCAATCAGAAGCCGTCCTATGGCTCTGTATATCTACTATTGTGTGTATGGCAATTCGGTCATTCCGTAAATGTCAGCTGTGGGGAGTTGTGGTCCACCATTAGTGGGGAGTCGTGGGCCAAACGTTGTTAATGCGTATTTCAATTTTTTAAGTGAAACTTCTTTTCTCTTGTTCTGAAAAGACTTTTGCATTATCTGCAAGGGCACAATGCCAATGATTTTAAATCGGAACAACAAAGTTCACTGCAAAATGTACGATCGAGCTGTGCACTTGAAATGTGCCAACATGAAGACCGGATATTACACTTGCATACATTGTGAATCAGAATAATTTTTTAAAATCATTAATTTTCATTTACTGCAACTTTAATAAGCATAAACTACTGGAATATGCCATTTTCTTTTATTTTTTGTCATGCCCCACAACTCCCCACCAAAATCACAAATATCGATTTTTATAAGATTCACGTCATACTAAATATTTCTCGTGCATTAACGAATTTTATTAATTGCGGTCTCCGGTTGATGTATTGAGAAGTTTACTACAAATACCAGTTCATACA
Organism: Andricus quercusramuli; assembly: GCA_932178445.1. Lineage (NCBI taxonomy): Eukaryota > Metazoa > Arthropoda > Insecta > Hymenoptera > Cynipidae > Andricus > Andricus quercusramuli. The sequence goes on from CAKNXH010052578.1 coordinate 31,367, forward strand.
TTGACAATTTATCGATGTTCAGAGAAGTTACGTCTTGAAAACAAAGCGTGGCCCACAACTCCCCACTCTCCCCTACATATTCCATTTAAATCAATGATATGACTGACTGCTAGCTTTGTACGATAAGTATCTTCTTAGTCAAAACTGCTTTTGAATTTTCAATAATAAAGAGAAAATTAATAAAGTATGCCTCTAGCTTCGGAGAACTCGGTCGGGAAATTCTAAATTTCTATAAGTGCTGGCTTAAAAATGTTGCTTCAAACAGGGTAAAAGTTGAATAATAGTCTTATTTCAAACAATTCTGTTATTCGTAACAACAAGTGAATGTAAAATTAGATAGATTAGAATTAGATAGTTTGTCGAAAATTGAAAATTATGTACTTTTTGTAAATAGTTAGTAATTTCCAGTCAACATGATTTTTTTAAACATAATATTGATAGCAGACTATGTTACATGAAAGTCGACGTACCATATCGTAGTCAACTAACAGTTTGAGAAAGGCTCTATTTTTTATCTCTAACTTGCGGAAAACTCACTCAACATACATGAAAAGATACGTAGATGTTCAAAATGTTGTGACGGATAAAGAGGTTGTTTTAAAGAAGACTTTAAAGTATTTTCTCATGTTTTAAACTTACGCTTTTGAGGCATCCCTTATAATCATCAGATCTAGTTTTACTAAGGCACACAAATTATTATTTAACCTAAATATTAAACAGAATCTAACACTCTTTTGTCTTCAAAAAATTTTTTTTGAACCACCTTACTGTTGAACTGTGGATACGTTAAAATAAAAGTATCTACATAATTTAAAGCGTGCAAATTTTAATTTAGTGTATTCATTTTTTTAAATGAAAATGTATCTATTATAGTTTTGTTTGAAAATTGATCGTTTTTAGTTCAAAATTCAAATATTCATCTTCTTCATTGATAATTCAACAGCTTGTTTGCAATTTTTTCTCTCGCTTGACTGAAAAATCTTTTCAAGTTGAAAATTCAACTCATTTTGAGAAGTAGTTTTTTGTTGAATTCAACTGTTTCTGATTAAAAATTAATATTTATTATGTCATCTACTAAATTTTCGTTCAGAATTCATCTTTTTTGGAATACAAATTTAATTAATGAGTTAAAAGCTGAAGTCTTTTGTTTAAAATTAATTTTTTTTGCAAGATTCATCATTTTAATTAAAAATGTATCTCTTCGGTTAAAAAGTGAGCTATTTTGTTGAAAATTCCTTTTTACTTTGACAGAAAATTAATTCTTATTGAAACTTAAATTGTAATTATTCCATTCGAATATTCCAACATTTTATTTAAAAATCCATCTCTTTAGTTTAACATAATACACAATTTTAAATGAAATCATTCAATTTCAGGTGGAAAAATTATAATTTTTAGTTGAAAGTTCAACTATTTGAGTCAATGGTTCACCATTTTAGTTGAAAATTCAACACTTTGGCTAAAAATTTGCTTTTTTCTGGAAAATTAATTTTTTAAACTGAAAATTCAACTATTTGGTTGAATGTTTGTCTTTTTCAGTTGAGATTTCTTCTATTTGCTTCAAAATACGTATTTTTGGTATAAAATCGTTTCTTTATGTTACTAAATTAATCTTCTTGTTTGAAACTTTATCTTTTTGGTGGAAAATGTAAGTATTCCAGTTAGGTATTCATTATTTTAGTTGGAATGTCATCTTTTTGATTGAAGATAATAAACTACTTGGTTAAATGTTACACTTTTGTTAAAAATTCATTTATTTCAGTAAAAGATTCATCATTATATTTCCCCGCCTCATCCTCTAGATCAAACACGTAGTCACGCAGTTACTGCTCGTTCCGCCACAGTAATTTAAAAACCATAGTTTTTTGGCGCCACCACTAGGTGTCACCTTATCTGCTTCCTGATTTCCCCCTTTGCCGTCATTACATTGTTCTTTGCGTTCCGCTTAACATCGCACTTGGATATTCTTGTGAAAAAATGAGTTCATCAACTGGAAGTTCGTCATCTCAAGAGAAGGATCGTCGTTGGCATAAGAAGAGGAAACGGTCATCGAAGAAAAGTCGGCGTAAAATTGCGAAACACAAGAGAAAACTGAAAAAGAGGAAACACGCTCGCTCGCGTCGGAGAAGTTCATCCTCGTCTTCTCAGCGTTCCTCAAGCTCATCGTTAAGTAGCTCACGCAGAGGACACTCCAGACGTGGACGCTATTCATCAATTTCGGTAAGTCCTAGCAATGAACGTGTTCCGAGAGAAACGTCGTATGGCACAGGCACGAGTGTTCGGAAGCAGCGCAGTCGTGACCGCGAGGTCAGGTCTTCTCGGAGGCAGAGTACAGAGTAGGGATGGCAGACTCGAGTCCGATTCCTTCGACTATTCGATTCTCAGTCTCTGAGACTCGAATATCCAGACTCGATTCTGTGCGGCCGAGAATCGAGTTTTGACAGACTCGAGTCCAAGCGATTCTTCGATTCTCTCTCCTCCCTTTCCACCAACTGTATCTCCTTCGCTCTTGGGCATATCCCGCTTGTCTCTTAACAGCTGGAAAAGTTGACTAAAGGTCTTTTCATACCTCGCTTGCTGATAGTGGCAGGCAACCTGCCTGCAGAGAGTCGACAAGAGTGAAAGAGATAGAGAATTGCCCGTCTCTTTTACTATTATGGACTTTCTCCAGGAAGGCTGCCTGCCACTGCCTACAAGCGAAGGTGTGAAAAGGCCATAATGCGCATGCTCGCTTGAATCGCGTCCGATTAGCGGCCCCGCATAAATTATTGTTCCAAATGAACAAAAACTATATAGCTTCATATGAAAACATTATTTTTTTGTAATAACAAAAATATATTATAGGTTAAGAAATAAGTTTCAACTAAACTTTACTTTTACTTTTTAAAATTAATGTGGGTGTGCGTCACTTCCGGTGCATAGTATGTAATTGTTTTAATTAAACAAAAAAAGTATATGTTAATAATCAAAAATTAATTTGTTGTAATAACAAAAATATAATATAGCTCAAGAAATAAGTTTTAACTAAACTATTATCTTAATTTTACAAATTAATGTGGGTGTGAGTCACTTCCGGCGCATAGT
>CAKNXH010052579.1:7189-34902 GCA_932178445.1 Andricus quercusramuli
TATTATTATTATTATTATTATTATTATTATTATTATTATTATTATTAATCAATCAATCATAATCAATCAATCAAATAGAATCATAGAAGTTAAGTATCCCTTTCAGCACTAGTCTAGAATCTAAGAAGCCATAAGTACAGCCTTAAATATGGCGCCATGCAGTCTACGAAACTCCATTCACTCTACTCAAGTTTACAAATCATTGAAATTTCATATTTTGTCAATCTACTCCTTATCTTCCAGTCCTAGAGTCCTAGACTATAAGCAAACACAAGCGTCGAGCGACGCAAGGCCCAACCAGCCGCCGGCTGGCGCCAGACGTCTGGGTAAACAGCCGAGGAGTGGGGGGAAGCCGTCTGGGGAGCCATAGTTGTTCCTAACTACTCAGGAGGTCTATCAGGATTAGCGGATGTATTCGCCTATAAAATGAATACATATTATTTTTGATTAAAAAAATACAAAAACGCTTTCTGGTTACTTTTTCAATCAGTGATCTGCCACTAATAAAACCTGTACATGTAATGGAGAATTGCATAGTACAATTAAGAAATGGCTATAAATTATTCAGCAAGAATATAGTTCAATCAAATATGAGTTTCTTGTGAATTCTCCTATACAGTAAGATGCAAAACAAGCAGGCTCCAGTACAACGATCATAAACAAATTACACAAGCATTACTGATTTTTTTCAATTGTATTATCATTAAACTATAATTAAATTCATTCTCCTCCATTCAAAGAACATTGTTTGTAAAAAAAAGTTAAGATAAAACTGATTAACCCTATCATGATGCACTTTTTTTCATATATTTTGTCGCTTTAAAAACCTCTTTTTGGTTATTTAGAGCTTGAAAATCGGGATGCGGCTTATAATCGTGTAAAACTTATAAACGTTTTATCACTATGCTCAGCTTCTAAAATCGGAATGAAGCTTATAATTGTGTGCGGCTAATATGCATGTAAATACGGGACTTCAAAATAAAACAATCACAATTGAATACATTAGAATTACAAGCTTAGAAAATATAGGTAAACTCTAAAGGGGCTGTACAAAAAAATATGTACCACTTTTAGGTTGAGTGGAATGGTAGGCGACGGGGGGGGGGGGGGGACATCTTATGAGCGAAAAAAACACTTAATATCGTAAGCGCATCGTTATGACTTTGGCTTACTGAGGTGAAGCACCCAGTCTGCGTAAATTCTTTTTTAAATTTTAGAAAGATTAGGGTGAAAAGTAATTAACATTTATAGGATCTCTTACTATCTATGAATAATATGTATCTGCATTTTTCATCAAATAATTCTTTGTATATTTCTAAGAATATATATTAAATGTAAGAGTATAGATCAAAAGTCCAGTAATCGCTAGTTCCGCTGTCTTAGCTTACCTACTGATCACCAAGTCTAAAGAGAAGTCTTCGTCGATTCAGTGAAATGTTTTGAAAATCCCGAAAAAATTAAAGATCACCCAAGAGGTTATACTCTGACTAAAAAAAAATAAATTAGAATTCAGATTTCTATTTCCATTTCTCGTACTCTTCACAATCATTTTATATTCTTGTTACATATTTCTAACTATGTAATTGAATGTTGCAACTTGCAACATCATTGAATTGCAACATTTATGGACTTTGCGGTGAATATATGTATTACCTTTTTGTTTTAACATTTTTTGAAAGAAAATAATCAGTATAAAAGTGAAACAGCTGTTCAATAATGTTTGAAATTCTGAAGGTCATTCTAAGCCTGCTACATTTAACTATTTCAAATTCAATTCTATTCAACAATTTCGAAAGATGATTAAAAACTGTACATTTTTTAATTCGCAACTTAAAGGACGAAACACTTTAAAATTATCAGGCTTAGAATCAAATATCTTCAAACGAAAGCTTTCAAAACCAAATGATGATTTTGAGGTTTTGATAATTTTGCATATTTAAAACTTTCAAAGCTTCCAAAAATTCAAAGGTCGAAATTGGAATCATAGAAATTTTAAGGATGATAAAAAGAGTAATGTCACGTAGCGTAAGCGGTACAGTAGTTTCTTTTGTCAAAAAAACTTTTGCGAATAAAATATAAAAATAAAATCACGTGAATGGTGCATTAAGCAATTACGCCACCGAGACCTCATTGACTGATCCCTAGGGTTCTCCTCTTTGAGAGGGCATGTTGGTTCTTTTTTCGAATTCAAGTCCCCGTTATTGTTCTTACGGGCCCCACGATCTGTAATGGACAAGGGATAAACAATGAGTGAATAAATCATATAAGAAAAATAAAAATTACAGGTATTAAATCAAATTAAAAATAGTAAGTTGTAATATGAATTTTCAATCTTACTCTTGTAATCCACAGAGCGACCGTATTCTTTTTTAGAAGGGGGTCGCAAGATTGACTGATCCCTAGGGTCGTCCTCTTTGGGAGGGCATGTTGGTTCATTTTTCGAATCCAAGTCCCTGTCATTGTTCTTACCGGCCCCACGCTCTGTAATGGGCAAGGGATAAACAATGAGTGAATAAATCATATTAATATGATTAATTTGCAATGCAAATTACAGGTATTAAATAAAATTAAAAATAGTAAGTTGTAATCTGAATTTTCAATCTTACTCTCGTAATCCGCAGAGCAACCGTATTCTTTTTCAGAAGGGAGTCGATCATCTGCAATATATAAATTTGAAATAATTTCATATGTCTTGAGTTACATGACTATAGTGTATTTAAAATGTTCACGTGACCTTCATGAGATCCTTCTGCATATTTGCACGGTGGATCTGTCCATCCACGAGTAACGACAACTTTCTGCTGGTTAGCAGCCGATTCTGTAAACTTGGGTTTTCTTATGGGTTCTGAAATAAAGAGAGCTTCAAGTTGTTGTTAAACTTAAGTGAAATTTAAGTTATATATTACGTACGGGACATATCGTTCTCTTCCACAAAATCTGTAAACTGTTTTCTTTTAGTCAATCTTTTTGGCGGAAGAAAATGCGGAGTCATGAACTGAAGTTGTTCGTCAGAAGATGAGATATTCTGCGATCTTTTTTCAATATTACGAGCGTCATCGTAACTGTCTGTGGACAGATAAATAACAATGATGTATATTGCAAATTTCTCCTACGTTGAAATTAAAAAAGCAACAAAAAAAAACAAAAAAATTTTAAATTACATAAAGAAGAATTCCAAACGTGTGAAACAATGAGAATATTTAAAAATATACAAAACTGAAGAAAATAACCTTTACTATAAGCTTAAACTGTACGTATAAGAAATTCTAATTACCCAATTCTTTCGGCGTATTCTTCATTGTGTATGTAACCCAATCTGGTTCAGGGGAGTGACATTTTCTAGCAGCTCTGCTTCCCACGCCGGATTTACTGGGGTACACAAAACTGTTCTTTTCAAAGTTTATCCAATATTTTGGCACAACGAAACTTTGTTTATCGGCAAATATAGTATAGAAAGTCGTCGACCTTCTACGATTCTGCAGACGATAAGTGGAAAAGTGATAAATTCAGAAATCTATATGTGAATATGATACAAATTTCAATGCGCTATTACATTTCTTCTACTACTTCTACCCATTGTAAATCTAAATCGGGAGAAGAAAATAATTATTAGAAATATTTTGCAATAATTATTTCGCAATAGAAGCATACATTAATTGTAACATTGCGCAAGGAAAGGGCACACTTTTTCGATTGGAGTTTAGGATACTATAATGTATATTCCAGTACAAAGTGTTTTCAAATTAAAAAAGTAATCATATCACAGCGTCCACTGTCTTATAATTTTCGGATTATTATAGTATGAATAAATAATTTTACCAACTCGATGGTCTGTTGGTGTTGTGGGAAGAGACGAGTCGGATTCACATCGTATACATACATCAAATTGCGTCGGGATCAATCGTTTCGAGGACAATCGTGGTCGTGGCTCATGGAGCCTGCATTTGTGCAATTATAAAAAAGAATAATTATTCTATTTCGGTGCGCACCTCCAAGAGAATTATTTTGTTCAAAATAAAAACAACATTAGGCAAGAATATATTTTTTATTTTGTTTACAACTGCGCACTATTGCCAGATTAGCACCTGATGAGCCCGTCCAATCTAGTCCTAATCCATACAAATTCGTTACACTTCTAACTAGCGCCACATTAGTCCATTTGAATAGCGCCAAATTAGCATTTAGAGTTGAAGGATGTATTCTGGGCCCCATGAGAAACTCAAAAATTTTCCACATTTGACTCTATTTCGGTTGCCAATTGAAAACTTTACAATTTTTGACGATTTCCGTTAGACAATGGGAAAATTGTAATATTTTAGTTTGACGCTCAATTCTTCTTGAGACATTCCCAATGTAGAGATCAACTCAGCTCTCACAGTCCACATGGGATAAAAAATAGGGTAGAAAACATTTTTTCATCACGCATGCACGGAATATGCCATTTTTCACATCTGTTTTCCGTGCACATTGTGGCATATTGCGCATGCCGTGCGAACAGCGTGCGTTCTACAATGATCGCACGCTGCTCCGTGTTTTAGAAGAAATATCGCACTCTCCACCGTGTTTTAGTAAGAAAATCACACGCTTCGCCGTGTTTTCACAAAACAAACGCAACTAACCTTCTACTAACTTCAACGTTATCATCTTCAAAATGTCAACAACAGTTTGGTTTGTGTCGTGGATGCAAGAAGTAAGTATAAAAAAATGACAAATAATATTGATATAATTAATATGAATATTCATATTTATTATATGTATAATCAAATGAAAACGTATTAGATCTAAATATCATGCCTAAATATGCCCACAGCATGTTTGAGGTTAGTTGCGTTTGTTTCGCGAAAACACGGCCAATTCTCCGTCGGCACCTGAAATTATATTTTTGATTGGGGTGTTTTTCCTCTCGGGGGGCTTCGCCCCCCGCGATAATCCCCCCATCGACGATAATCCGCACTTGCTTCGCTCGTGCGGATAAAATACGAAGAATGCATATTCCTCACATTCGTGATGAAAAATAGTGTGTGCAACTCGTGTGGTATAGTTGCATATTCCGCCACATGGGCGCTTATGGCGCACTCGCTACGCTCGTGCGCCAACGGCGCCCGCGTGTGCAATATGCAACTATACCCCACTCGTTACACAATGTACTATTTTACGTTTGAGGGTACCGATTTTCAAAACTGGGCTACGATGAAAGAGTTTATAGGTATTAATATTTCTGTTTTTTTTTGTTAATTAATATTTTCGCTAACTTTGGAAAATCCTTCAACTGCGTCAAGATTTTCTACTGATATAAACACAGTAGAAAAGAAATCAGAAAAAGCTGAATGAATGAAGAATAAACAAAATTCTGTGGATTCCCTTTTATTATCTTCAAAACCACTTACAACTTAATGAAAATCCAAATATTTGAAATCGGTTAAAATACGTTGAAATTCCTTAAAATCTTTTATCCCCTTCTGATTTAATGAAATGTTTTATAAACTTTTACATTTTCTGGAAATCTTTAAAAATAACTTAAAATCTTTAATAATAAAAGAACAAAAGCTTTCAATTTGAAATTATCCAGAATGATTTTTGTTCGGCTTAAAAGCCAATCATGGATCCTAAAGGATCCTAAGCGTTCTAAGGAATACTAAGAAAGAGACTGCAAAATATTTATCACGCTGAAAGAATGCAAGGATTCAATTTTATATAAAAATTAGGCTATTGACTGAAAATAGGGAATTATAGGGAACAAATCTTAAGATTAGGGAACTTTAGGGACCACATGTGAATATAGGGTACGATTAGGTTACAATTTGTACACGCAATTGATTTTAAATTATCTAATGTACAAATATGTACTCACTAATCATTCAATTTTGAGACTATCAATTCGAAGTTTAATACACAATACGACTGTATGATGTCAACGAAAATTAAAAACGAGAACAATATTTGAACGACATTAATTCAAGCTTATTTCATTATTAATATTCCAATGAAACATTAATATTTGAATTTTAAATCTACCAATTTTAGAAGATTTGAACTTGAAACCATGTATCATTCTGAACAGGTACATTTGCAGTATTTTATAAATGATCGCAATTCGAAATTGTTAATTTTTAAGGCTGCAGAATTAAAGTGAATATGAAGATTTTCTCAACTTACTAACAGTAGGAAAACGAATACTTAAATCTGAATCGAGCAATTGATAATTAACAGAGCTATAATTTAAAAGTTTTAAATTAAATCCTTAAGAATGTAAGCACTTCAATTTCATAATAAATTACATTATTTTCAAGGCAAGGAATTTCAAATAAAAGTAACTATATAATTATCAGCAATGAGAGAAAAGTTTGGGAGAATAAGGAAACGCCTGTTGTTCTTTGCTTGGAAATAATTTTCTAAAATGACTGCTGAATAATGGACGGAACATGTATTTTACAAAAATCTGAAAATGTCCATTTCCCACCACTTTCTTATGGTTATTAATATTAAAGTGTTCACCTAAAAAAATCAAAAATTTACCTCATAAGATTCATTTGTGGTTAATGTTCATAATGTTCGAGTCCTTTTATCAATTTTTGTGGCTCCAATATTAAAATTGTCACTTTAAATTCGGTTCTTCTCACCACTCTCAAAAGTTTGATTCTTGGTCATTGGCCAACCTAAAATAGTTATTTGTGATACAAGTCCGAAAAATAAGTGATTGTGTGCAAGTGTGAATTTTGCAGCTCAAGCCGGGGGATAGAAGCACGAGGTAGAGAGAAGCACAGCGTAGACGAGTGCTCCGAGCCGCAGGCGAATGATGCGATCACACGAGTTACCAATCACCTATGCGCACGTGTATCGCAAGCTATTTTTTGCAACACCCTTCCGAAAAAGTTGTGTTAACAGGAGGTAATGAAAAATACTAATTTTATATTACATAGAACGGAGTGAAGAAATTTTTGTTGAGAAAACAATTTTAAGTAATGTTTGAAAAAAAATGTTTTGAACAAAATTTTTGAACAAAAAAATTTTGAAACAAAAAAAATGTGTTGGAAATTTTTTTTTGGGATCAATCATTAAAAGATTTATTCAAGTTAAATCTAAATTTATTTCAAGAAGATACCAACACCAATGTTTAAAGTTACATATGCCAGTGTATTCAAAAGTGAATCTTGTCAAGTAAATTTAGTTTCAAGGGGAACTACTTTGAATTTTAACGATGATAAGAAAGTTTTAAAATGAAATTTCTCAATGAAAATAAAATAATTTACCAAAAGGTTATCATTAAGTACTAAAACTGTGAAAATGTGTCGCCCTAAAGTTATACTATGCCATGCCCCTCAACTGTGAATCTGAAAAAATGAGGTTCAAAGTTGTTAAATGTAAATAGAAGTTTATCAGTCAAAATAATGCGTGTTCAAGAACATATATTAGCACAAATAATAATATTACAGTAAACTTCCGTTTATTTTAAAGATCACTTATTTTAAAGCTCACTTAGTTTAACCCCCCTACGCGCACTTATTTTAAGTTGCGCAGTTTCGTTACCTCCCACCGCGGTCCCTGTACACTCTCCTCCTCGTCTGTGGCTGACCAATGAAAAAAAGGTGCCCGAAGAGCGGGAAGCCTTGAATTGAGTATTTCTTCAAGACGTCACGAGAATACGTCTCACGACGTTTTCGAGAAAATATGCTAAACGTGAAAGTAAATCAGATCGAGTTGATCAGAAACGGGTACACTCACCTCAATTTTCGGATAGTTGATTGTATTCGCGAAACACTTGAAAAATATTACTATCGAGACCTTTATAATTTACCTTTGTGTTTAGAATAAAAACGCGTGTGCAGTTGCAGTCCCACATATGCTAAGCTTCCTGACGGCTGCCCTTCCCACGACTAGCCTAGCATGGCCGCAAAGCCATGCTGGGAAACTCACTATTGCGCGAAATATTACTTGAAAAGCGCTTGAAAAACACTGACATGCTAAACGACCGCGACTTTTTCAACTTTTCTAAGAATTTTTGGGGGTATTTGTCTGTATTCATATTGATAGTATTTATTGATTTTAAATCGACCGCGGTTTTCGCCAAATGCGCAGTTGAAAAAGTTGATTAGCGCAAGCGCAGCGATACAAAGCCGGGCAGCCAATGAACGTCGTTGATAAAAATAAAGTTCGAAATCACGGTAGAGGTGGGGGCCCCTCCAGCCTTAAAATAATTGGTCAGGTACGTTTCAAGGTCCTTAAAATAAAAGGAAGTTTACTGTATTATGATTATAGTGTAGCTGACGTGTAAAACTGGTTTTAGACAGGGTATATAATGGGATTAAAAAATTCATTTTTTCACACAATTATAGTACGCTATGTCCCCAAAATATTCATAAATAAACTATTTATGATGAAAGTTTCGAGTAAAAAGTAAAACAAAATTACAATTTACATTATTCTATTTTATTGCGTAACTGGAATTTAATGAGTTATTTCCAAATTATTGACTTCCAGTAATATTCCGATAATTACATTTAAGTTGAGTCATTCAAAAAAATTTTAATCTCTTAAGTTGAGGTTAGATTATGCGCTACGCTGTTGGAATTTTTTCACTTATCTTATAACAAAGCAAAGAGGACACGGTGTAATGTAATTCCACCTCCTAATTAACGTCACTATTTTAGTTAATAATTTTAACAGATTAGAGAATCAATTTCGAGGAAAATTTATTTGAGAACAAAGTTTAATCAAAATGATTGAAAAATGTTTGAAGTGGACATAGCGTAGAATAACTTGGATGAAATAAAGTGGAAAGACTTTAAAACCTAAATATTTTATTTTCACTCGGGTCAAACCTTCAGTTTAGCAAATAAATGAACACACGTTTTTGCTTTTCAAAATAAAAAATTCTAATATATGGGTGTCCGCATGAAAAGGACTCTTCGTATAGAAGTATACGGCTGGATGAATTCTCGGCATTTTAGTCACCGGGGCATCTTGAAGTTGGAGCTTCAAAAAATTGTTTTTGGAGAAAACGTAATCACACTTGTTATACTTTTTCTTCGAACTATTCGACCATAGGTCACAGCATCATCCTTGACTTAAATCCGAAAATAATAATTTTGACCTCAACTTAGAAAAAAGTGAATATTTTATCAACTAGAACCGGTTATAAGCCCCCCCCCCCCCCCCCCTACTGAAAAAATCCTCGCGTTATTTTCGGACGAGGAAAACACGAGGAAATCCGCGAGAATTTTCAAATTCCTAGAGGAATTCTGCGAGGATTAATTATCTCAGTCGAAGATTTGAAAAATCCTCGCGGATTTCCTCGTCCAAAAATAACGCGAGGATTTCCTCGAGGATTTTTTCAATAGGGCCTACTTACAAGGACGCCCTCAGATAACCTCAACAACATTTCTTATGGGAAAAAGAAAAAATAAGTGTAATTCATCTTTAAAGCAGATTAATTCCTAGGTATAAGCATTTGAAAGGATATAAAATTTTGACATCATGGATCCGAAATAGATGTGATTTTGAGAAATTCTAATGGTTTACTAGTAGGTACGAGGGACCGAGAGAAAGGCGCTGTGGGCCCTGACCGTTACGTTCGAACGAACGCCGATTTGACCTCGTGTTTCTTTGCAGGCCACGCCTGAGTCTATCCTCTTATCGGGGTGCCAGTGTATATACTGAAGGAGCATCCATAAACGACGTAGCCAGTTTTTCTTCTTTTTTTTTTTTATAAAAACAAAAATAGAAAAACTGCCCATGAAGTTTATCACCCACAACAAAGCATACGCAAATTACTCGTAAAATAATAATACTTAATATAACACATAATACATACCTTATATAAATCAGGAATAATCCAATGCTAGAGCCTCTGCCTCTCAAAACGCTTCTAATGGATGGATCCAATAATTCTCGAATGGCTTGAAACTACTGGAAGCCACACTGACACTCTGCTAACTGTAGCTTTAGGTGAACGTGCACGTACGTGCTTTAGTGCCCGCAGCGGAATTCTCGTAATCAAATGTCGGACAGCCAATCACAGAGCAGCTTCAAGAGACATCAAATTTTCGATTGGCCGAAAAGATCCGTTCGGCGACGCTGAAATCTACGGACGCAAGAGTCCAGAGTTTGAATGGTATAATTTTGACTCGCATTTACTTGCAATTTACTTAATAAACTTAACTGAATAGTAAAGAAAACTTAGCGGATTACGTGAATATGCCATTTATATCTAAGTCTCCTCCGTAAATATGAAACGAATGCAATGTCCAAATTTTACAATTCAAACTCTGGACCCTTGCGTCTGCACCTCTTAGCGCCACCAAACGGATCTTTCAGGCTCGAATGCCACTTTTCAATCCATTGACTGTTCCGGTGATTTTTTCCGTGAGATCGTTATTTTATAGTTTTGGGGAAATTCTGGCTGTTAATTTTCGCAGTGCGAATAATATTGATGTTTGGAAATATATTTAAATAAGCCACCGGTTAATTCTGGAGTTCTATCAAGGTGCAAGTGATATAGGTAAGATACGAGTGGTTATGTTCGTTGTTGTAAACAAAGGTTCCAAATATGTTATATATTTCTTATTTCCGTAGAGAAAAGATTTTCAATAATTAAAAATTTACGTGTAATATTTTGCAAGGTGTTTTTTTTCTATAACTTATGTTTCAATAAAATTATTTAAAAACTTATTCACAATATATGACAAGACGTTTGTTCGATTTGAAGTATAGGGTAAGAGCATCAGTTATTGGCACCTTAAGAGAAAATTTAGACTTTAGGAAATAAATGAGCACATAAAATAATGAATTCTAAAATAGTTAAGATTAAGCCTACACTAAAAAATTTACGTAGAATACACTGGAATGTTAATTATTATTAAAAGTTATTGGCACTTTCATCTCCAATGCTTGGCAGTGCACTCCCCTAACCTCTCAATATTTCTGTACTGTAAAAAAAAATTTTTCAACTTTACTGCGATTTGTAATTATGCCAGAACTTGTAAAATTACTTCCTTCATAATAGTGAACTTACCCTCGTAAAAAGAAAGACCAACTTTAGATCACATTTAGACCAGTTTCAAACCACGTTTGGTCTTTTTCTGGTCTTTTACCTTTCAGCCTATACCTGCATCAATTTTAGGGCATTGAAATAGACACCACTCTCTCTGTTAAATAAGGATAGCTGTCTGTATCAACAGACTAGCTATACCTAAAAGTCCCAAAGAACCTGGGATGATTTATTATTATTTACGAGATCTAGAAGGCTTCAACCAGTTGCCGTTATATTTATGGAACTCTGTCCCTCCCTCCATCTTGCCATCTCTTTCTGTTATTATGGTTATGGTCCGGACTACTGACACGTGATGAGCCTAATAATGATGGGATATTGGGGGTTCAAACTGCCGGGACAAGAATATACCCGCCTATACTGTGATCTAAAGTTGGTCTTTTTTTTCACGAGGGTACTAATTTTAATTGAAATACATGACTTTCAATGTAGTAGTTTCACAAGGCTGCCAGAGAGACCAATTCTTACCTACTTTTAGAGGTAAATTCATGAAATCTTGTGAAACTACTATATTGAAAGTCATGTATTTCAATTAAAATTAGTAAGTTCATTACTATGAAGAAAGAAATTTTACAAGTTCTGCATGGTATAATTACAAATCGCAATGGTAAAGTTGAAAAAAAATTTTACAGTGTGTAATTACATTAAAAAATTGATTAAAAATGTATTTTGCGTGCGAAAAATATAAATTATATTATAGATGTATAGCTTTAGCCTTGGTTCAAGTATGCTTCGGTGTAGGTTTTGCTTTCGTCGGGCTAGATCAAGAAAAAAATTTAATTTTCTTCAACAGATCAGAAATCTTGAAATTATATTTCCGAGGATATATAAAAATATAGTCAAAATGAATAACTCACCGATTGAATAAAAACTTTTGCTATTTATAAAAAGATGAATTCTGGTGTGAAATGTAAAATATTGCGCAACAATATTATTGAACTGCTGCCGCCATCGAAAATTGCGGCGACCCCGGCAAAAGTAAGGTGAGCGAAGCTCGACATCTATTGGAAACAATACAAAATAAATTAAAATTATAAATGCTGTCATAATTCATATGCACTTTGAAAACAATGTATGCGATTTAGAACAAATGTGTGTATGGTAAAAAAATTGTTGAAAATGTGTACGACTTATGGAAGCATTTTATAATTCTACTTTACTTTGCATTGTTTCCAATGGATTTCCAGCTTTGCTCACCTCATTTTGGCCACGGTCGTCGTAATTTTTCGGTGAATCAGCGCCATCGAAAGATAGATTAGGTTCCTATGAAATAAATGAAATTAACAAAACGATACGATAATCGGCATATAAATGATAGCTTCATTTATTATCATTTTTAGCTATTCTTGCGTCTACCTAATAACGACTTTTATTCTTTCTGAACTTTTCACACTTCATTTCGTGAAGAAAACGCGAAATACTTCCTGTTAACACGAGATCTTGAGATTACGTAACCTTAACTTTTTCTGACGAGGCATGAATGCCAATAAATGAAACCATTCCATAATTGCATAGTCGTGTTATGGAACTAGGATGCCTACGACTAGAGACCATACTTTTCGTATTATTTTTCATTGGCATCCCCCCCCCCACCCCTCCCTAAAGTTTATGAATACATCATTGCCAAGGTTTAATTCTTATTTTTATTGAATTTTATATATAAATATATTTTTTTAAATATCCACAAAAAATGAAACAGATTTACTTATTTACAACGTTTCTATTACAAAATTGAAAAATATCGCCAGCTCAAGATTTTCTTTAGGAAACCGAATAAATTCTTGGCACCCTAGGGATTAAAGTGAATTTGACCCTAGAACCACAA
Organism: Andricus quercusramuli; assembly: GCA_932178445.1. Taxonomy (NCBI): domain Eukaryota; kingdom Metazoa; phylum Arthropoda; class Insecta; order Hymenoptera; family Cynipidae; genus Andricus; species Andricus quercusramuli. The sequence continues at coordinate 20,062 of CAKNXH010052579.1, forward strand.
ACTGGGGTACAAATGTAACCCACGAAAAATTCAATGTCTGCTCATTTTTGCACGTTTTCGGCACTTTTTGCCCTTTGAATAATTTTCTTACCAATGCATGTTTAATGAATTTGAGTTTATTCAACCGTATTTTCGCGTATGGAAAGTGTTTTACGCGAACGAGAAAGTTGGTGAACGATTGAACCCCATTGTGAGCATAGAAGGCAAAAAAATTGACAGATGGGTTCTGCGGTTAATATCACAGCCACACAAAAAAAATGTTTTTGCGGTTCTGGAGGTCAGACCATGTTTACAATATGTTTTTGGGATCTCCGAATCTGAGTCGTATATACCTTTGTTTTATGGCGTAAATAAGGTTTTATGGGTTGAACTGATTTTTGATTAATATACGGCTTAAGTCAAAACCTTGAAGCGTTAAATAGCTTAGATTACAAGGTTTTTTAAGGTTATGTCAAAACCCTGAGCTGCTGGGATCTTTTGGACCTCGGATTCGGATTCAGCGACCCCAAAAACATGTAATAAACAGGGTCTGACCCCCGGGCTCGAAAAAAAATTTATGAGGTTTTTTGAGGTTATGTCAGAACCCTGACGTGCTTGGTTTTTATTGGACCTCGGATTCGGATTCAGCGACTCCAAAAACATAGTAAACATGGTCTGACCTCCAGACCCAAGAAAATATTTTTTTTGTGTAGCTGTGTATTTTACAAAAAAATTTGATACTATTCTGAATAAGTTGTATATATTGTCATACGCAAAAAATATAGTGGAATTAAGATAATGTCAATAAAATACGATACATTTTTGTATTTTCTTAAAATTTAACGAAAATCAGAGGAGGAACCAATAACCGGCACAGTGCCAAAAACTACTGCTCTTGCCCTATGTCTGTGAACAGAAAGAATACTTTCAAAGTATTTAGTTTCCAAAACATTTTTTTTTCTTCACCTATAGGTAGAATTTTTATACAATATTTGTAAGTTTATTATAACCTATTATATGTACATTTCTACTGTGTATATTGTTCTTTTTCGATTTAGCTTAAATCTTTTAAGCAAAAAATTTAGAAAAGGCAATTGTCCTGCAATTCCTAATATTTTAATTTAGAATTTAGGTATTTATTTAGGTAGAATTTTTGATCTAAATTGTGCAACTTAAGTTTTCTGCATGCAAAAAATAATTTTTCTCCGTCCCCTACCCGAAAGTACGTCTTCCCGGCCGCATTTCTGTCCGGGAACAGTGGCTTTTGCGGCCTACTAAAGTTAACGCGATCTCTGATTGGCTGCGAGATTTTTGTGGCTCGCTGACTTACCAACCTGACATAGCAACGCTCAGTATTGTGTTATTGTGTACTTAGCCTCTGAAAAATGTTTATTTTGACAGGTGAATGGAAAAAACAGAGCGTGGGTGTGTTAAACCTCAAAACTGATTGTTGAACGTTATTGCGATTTGTGTGCATAAAAAGATGGCACAAAAGCTCAAAAATGGTTGACTCCTCGTCTGAAAGTTATGCAGACGAAGAAGAAATATCACGAAAAAATATAAAATAAAAAAAGATGTGTTTTTGATACCCGCGCCGACCAGCAAAACCTGGGCTCCGCCTCGGCTTTGCAAAAGTCGGGCGGAGGACCGAATCCTATGCATCCGCTCAGCTGACCGAGAGCAGCCGCGGCGCTACGCCAGGTGGCCGGGAGCGCGTGCTGATGCAGGCCACAAAAGAAAAAGCATCCGAGGTAGCAGGCACAACGCATTTTATTAATGAACATTAATTATTAAACGTACTTTCGGCTGGGGATGAAGAAAAATAGTATACGACACACGGCCATATTGGATGCCTTGGCGTGGGTGATATGAGGCCTCGGCTTCGCCTCGGCCTTCATATCCCCCACGCCCGGAAATGCAACTTTCTGGCCTTGGGTCGTAATATACTATTACAATAGTAATATATTTACGCACACAATATTATTCAACGCTGCGTACTACGCAAAGTCATATTCCCAATCACATATGAAATCCATATGTATATTACGTTTTTAATTTGAAAACTTAGTTTTTGTTTCCAATAAATAACTGTTCAATGTATTCACAACCTACCATAGGTGTGGTGGTAAAACAAATCAACCTTCATTACGTTTCTAAAAATTTTCGTGGCAACTTTACATTTATGTTCATAAGAATCATTTGTTTATTGATATCGAATTAATTATTGTTATAAATTTTGTAATAGGTGATCATATGTTACTGACTGAGCCGTCAAAATTATCTTTTGGATATCAAATTGATGAATGTTCAAAGATTTGGTGTCCTGAATAGAACCCTCACTTTTGGGTTCTGAAAATGGCTTAGGTTACTCCAACGAGCTTCTATTTTAAAGTGAAATATAATAGGAGCTATAAGGCATCCACGCCCTTGTAGGCTAAAATTAGACCTTTGAACCAGTACTCGAAATTCGAACTTTCAAACCTTCTGACCTTCGAACTAGTTACCTTGAACTAGTGACCTTCGAACTAGTACTAAAGTTAACAATCACCAACTTTAGATGCGCTTTTCTCGAAGAGAGATTTTTCAAAGTTCCAACTTAAAAAACGCACCATCGACTCGTTTTTCAACCTAAGGAGTTCGCCTTGCACTTCAAATTTAGGAAATCTATCCGACTATATAACTCTAAACGTAACTTAATACCGACCATAGGGGCCTTTATATTGCGAACCGCCATATATTTTTTCTTTCTTTATATTACACTTCAAATAGTAAAAAATACATCACTGTATCGTTCACAGAAGTCAATGTGATATATTTCCAGGTTCAAATTTCGATATATATTCCAAGGTACTGGAAAATTGACGAGAATAAACGAAAATGGATCACAGAAAACATTTTCTGGAATTGTCTGAAAGGCAAAAAAGGCGTCGCATATTGGATTTGCCGACCCGTGTGGATAACACAGCTGTAAAGCCAAATGAAAGTAATCTGTTTGCATAAAAGAGAGTAATGAAGCCACAGGAAGTTGTACTAGAGATATTGGCCCGATCGACAGTACAACTAATAATGTGGAACCATGTGATAGTGGTAAAGACATTCGGGCAGAAAATCTTGCTGGTGTCTCACAATTTAGTGGCAGTACTAAAGAAATAGGAAATAAAAATATAGAAACATGGAAAAATATTGATTTGGAGGAGAAACTTAATCGATATGACGACGACGATGATGAAAGGCCAGTACCGGAATTCTCGTTTTGGGACAAAATTGCCACGTTATGCATCAAGTATAACAAGACCCGAGCTGAAGTAAATGAATTACTTAGCATTCTCCGAGAAAATGGCCATCCTGAACTACCAAAACATGCCAGCACTCTATTAGGCACGCCGAGAAAAACTTCGAATGTAAGTGTTTGTGGATCAGGACAATACTTACACTTTGGATTAGAAAGAGCAATCCTCCACGAATTAAAATTCTTTGGCGAAGGGGATGAGTTCACAGAAGTGACGATGAAAATCCATGTAGATGGATTGCCTTTATCGAAAAGCACAAAAAGTCAATTATGGTTAATGTTAGGTAATGTCCAAGATGCATTGTCGAAGGACACTATGAGTACCATAAGATGATCTTCCTGGAAACTGATTGTGCGTTGAGGATTGAAGAAAGCTTCGCTTTTCGATTGGACGAGGAGCATCACACTGGAGATTCACCGTTAGAAGAGATTTCGGTCAACATGGTCTCTCAAGTTCCCTTGGATGGGATGCACATGGTAGATCTTGGTGTAACTCCAAGAATGCTGCGCTCATTACTATCAGGGAAGCATCCTGGTAGGTTGAGTGCGTTACAAGCAAAAAATTTGTCGAAGCTTCTGATTTCCTTCAGAGAATGGATACCTGCAGAGTTCGTGAGGAAACCACGAGACTTGGATGAACTGCCCAGATGGAAAGCAACAGAATTACGACTCTTTGGTCTTCATCTATATCCAGTGGCTCTGGAACCATTTTTGCCAGCACAATACTTGAAACATTTCAACACCCTGAATTGCGCGATGAGAATTCTACACCATCCAACTGATTACATTGTAAATAATGAATGTGCAAAGGAGCAGTTAAAGTGGTTTGTGGAAATGTTTCCAAAGCTCTATGGGTAGAGTGAAATGGTTTTTAACGTACACGGTCTCATCCATCTTAGTGACGAATGCAAAATGCATGGGCCTTCAGACTCATTCAGTTGTTATGCATTTGAAAACTTTATGCAAATAATTAAAAAATTGATTCATAGACCTCACGATCCATTGCCTCAGATCTTTCGAAGACAAGTCGAAATCTACAACAACGAAAAGCCAGAATCTTCCAAGAAAACAATCATTTTCCCGAAGTTACTAAAGGAATCTACAAACGTTCCCACTGGTTATACGAGGGCATACGAAGCAATATCCTTTGGAAGTTACAATTTGACGGTGCGAAAGCCTAACAATTTTTGTTATCTTTGGAACAAAGATGTGATTTGCATAAAGAATATATCGGAAGAAAATGGCGAGATTGTCATATTTGGGGAAAAACTGCTGAATCTGGCCAAATTTGGAGACTATCCAGGTGATTCTCAACGTATGGATATACATGTTTCGGGAGAACTATCCGGAGAATCCGTAATGTTTTCGTCCTCGAAAATACTACAAAAAGCTGTGGTTTTACCATTCCACGATCAGTACTTAATACAACCACTTCTACATACATCGTTCTCACAACAATCGTGTGGTACGTTCAGTAAATATTATTTATATTAATGGTTCATAACACAATAAGAAGGTGTGAATAAAATAGGATTGAAATGTTTCTATCCAAATGAATTTCGTTTTTCATCATGAATGAAATAGCATTAAAGCTTGTATGTAAAATATATGGTTTTCAAGGTTGAGTTAAATTTTGTTGATAATTTTATTTTATTCTGTAAATTTCATACTGGCTACCAAAGCATACTAATATGCATTAACGTAATCTGAGTGTTTTACATATGGGATATTTTTTTCAATTCTTGACTTTAGTTTCTGTCCTCCTTACAAGATTAGAAATCTTTTAAATTCTACGCGGAATTCGTGGTAGGGCTAAGCATGATTGAATTAAAACGCAATGTTTAGCGTAAAAATTAATTGAAACTTAAACAGCAGCAAACAACATTGTTTTTTGGATTCAAAGTGTTGTGAATTTAACCATATTTGGACTCATCTTCCCTCATTTTGATTCAAACCCTCTTACCGAGAATGAAGCAGTATAATGTTTTATAACTATATCTGTTGACTAGAAATTCTGTGTGTATTTTTCAGACAGGATATAAATGAATCAAATACTCCATCTCGTCATAGTTGAAGAAATGCGTTTAGCGACGAATCTTGCATCGTTTTATTGTCACTGAAGGATAATCGGCAAGCAAAAGTGGTATGGGAAAGCGTAAGTGTAAGATTATGCACAGCATGTCCAAATTAATTTACTGTATTGGCGATGATAAATTTCAAATGTAGAAATTCGTTCTTTTCTAGAATGTGGAGAACGTCCACGAGGGTAGTTCAGAAAGTTCTCGGCCTAACACAGAAAAAATATGAACTATAACAAAAGTCTGTGTTATTTTTCAACACAGTCTTCCTTTAATCCAATACAGTTAGACCAGCGATATGCTAACTTACTTACAACCTTAATATAGCAGGATCCTCAGTCGTGGCGAATTTTGGGCGACCTGTACGTTTTCCGCCATCAGGTGTGGACGAACTAGCACGCTTGGAGTCAGCAGTTTCATTTTGTTATTGTTAAAAACGAGAGTGTGGAGCCTCCAAAAGTGGAATCCATCTCCTTTTTTATATGCGTTGGCATTAAACTTTTCAAAAAGTATTTTGCATCGCTGGACGACATTCGACTTTATCCATTTTTGGAAGAAAAAAAAAACAAATCTTTTTTGCTTTCCTAAAGCACAACAATCAAGAAAGTAAATGTATCTGTCCAAAAATTTTCACGGTAGACCCTCTGAGGAATCAAACTTCAGAGAAATCATAGTGGCTTGAAACTCATTGTGCCATATCTATGTTAGACCGAGAACTTACCGAACGACCCTTTTACTTTACACTAGTAACTTAATTAAATCTGTAGAATATCTTTACGGAGCATTTAAGACATAAGAATTATACATAAGAGACTACATCTACGAAAAATGACGTGAGAAATATTTTTAAAGCAGTGCTAGAAAGCTTATTAAATTTTGGGACTATTTCCCGTTTTTGGCCAATTTTCGATTCTCAACATCCACTCTCTAGATGCTTCAGAAATGTAAATGGAAAAAACTTACACTACGCTAAACTGCAGTCTGAATTCTTCTGTTTAAAATGAAATCAGGAGCATAATAAAATAATATTTTCTGGTTCTCGAATTATCATGAAAAATGTGGAAGCGTGTTCAAGATAAAAATCGGACCGTCGAGCGGCATTCCAACATCTATCATATTTTAACGCATCGAAAATCGTAGGCATGTAGAGAGGGAAAGTTGAGAATGGAAAATTGGCCAAAAAAAGACTTTCGTAAGTGGACTCACAATTTTTACCGATAGATACTGTAAGTTTAATAATTGTATAGCATGTCTTAATTCTTTTACAAAATCGGAGGTAACTCATTATTAGGTCTTGAAATTATTTCTCTTATATTAACCGTTGATGTAGACATTTCAAAAAAATTTAAGTTCATCTCTGAATTGAAGGCCAGCAAAATTCTAAAGTGTAACAATTTCACGTATTCCTTCTTACTGGGCTCGATTTTAACGACAAACATTGAAACTTCGAATTGAAACTAGTACGTGAAAGTCTTTACGATCCTTGAACGACATCTTTACTACCTTTTTGCGATATTTACTTATACGTTTTGCGTGCAGATATGTAGGTTCTTATTAACATCGTTATATTAATTAATTTTCTTAAAAATTACAGTTGTAACATGTTCTGATGGAAGAGCAACTTTTTACTCATTAATTGATTAATTGTTTGAAATTGCCAAAGAAAGTGTTATAACTAAAAACAGCACAGCAAAGTCAGGAAAAGTGTATTTCTGAAAAGGAATTACATATATTCAAAAATCAAATTGAAATTGGAATTTTCTTCATAATAGTATCTGAATAAGCTTGATAATTCGACGACGTGTCAAAACAAATTAAAACAATTTTTTAAGCGTGCGAAACTCCATCAAAGTACCATCCTTTCTAAGTATTAAAAAAAAGTACTTTGATCCATTCAGATTTGAAAAGGCGGCGGATGTATGTCTCAAAGAAGTATTTTTTCGCCACTGTGCGTCGTATATAGTTCGATTACACTAAAGGGCAGTTTCGAATCAGTTCTTTTGAAAATTACCAATTAGAAGGGGTTTTGGTGATTTGAAAAAGACAGATCGCGTTCTGGTCTTTGGCCGTTTTCCAAAAAGCCAAAACGCATTCTGGCATTTCTGCAACGGCCAGAACGCGTTGTGGCTGTTTTTTTCGGTCTTTGGTCGTTTTCGGCCTCTTGAGCCAAATACATATATAGATGATCTGTAAATATTTTAAATGCAAATTCAAAATCAGGTTCGCCTGTTTTTCACCGTAAAGACTTTAAATTCATCTCTTAATTTAAGGCTAGAAAAATCGTTAGATGTAACAATTTCAGGTATTTTATTTTACTTAGCTCGTATTTAATTAGGAATCTTGAAATTCCGAATTGGAACTAGTAGGTTGAAATCTTTACCACATTGTTACGATATCTTAACTCATATTGACATATTTATGGTGATAAATATTCAAATATTTTCCAACCATTTAATTTCATTATGGGAACTGACTTTTTACATTCTAATATGAAAAAAAGAAAACATAAATGCATTATAAATAACAGTACAATAGGATACATGGCCCTGGTCGATTGCACGTGACGTGTGTTATATCGCTCCGTTATATTCGTTAAATTACGGGTGTTCAGATTACTTTATCAATTTTAATATTAAAGATAAAAGATTACTCATTAACAGGAATTTACACTGTAAAAACTAGGATTCGATTTAGAACATAATTCGGTATTAAAACAGTTCACGCAACAAAACAATCCCACTTCAGTTTGATCCGTCAACCCAATAAAATAAGGTCGACTTGTGGATTGAAATAGGCTCGAAATGAGGATCATCTTTCAATAACTAAATCTGATAAAACAAATTCTAATCTGTCAAGTTTAGAAACCAACGTAACCCATAGGGCTGAAGTTCGCGACGTCTGAGTGTGACGGTTCAACACTAATTTTTACGAATTTTTAATCTCATATATTTTTTTTTGTAAGAGTGAAGTTTGGCACAATTGAAACAATGCACCCTCTGAATCAATTTAGTACGCTATTTTGGATCATTTATCAATCTGAAGTTAGCAAAATAAACAAGACAGCAACTGGTACTAAAATAAGACTATTTGTGAGATCATATTAGAACGCGCAAAAAAGGATCCCAGATAAAAATAAATGCCTAGTTTCTACTGTGTAATTTTTCTAATAATATTATCTAATAAAGCTTCATAATTTTCACAGCATGTCTGCCGAATTTCGAAAATCGGAGATGATCATTTTAGAATCCAAAAATTATTTCTCGTGTTGTACATAGAAGATCTCTAAATACTTCTAAATGTGTATTTCAAATATAATTTGTCCTCCAATTTCTCAGCTCTTCACAGTAAAAAAGAATACTTAAAATTGTTACATCTTAAATTTAAAAGCGAACCTAAATCAAGCACAAATTTATTTGCACTCAAGTAAAAATTTATCTGAATTTAGAAAAACGTATGATTAAGTTCTGAAATTCGATCTGATATTGTTCTTCTGAAATGCAGACAATTGTTTTTTTGTTGTTTTAATTTCAGTTCATCTCGAAATCGGAAGCCAGACAAATTTCAAGGTGTAGCGATTCCAGGTATTCCTTTTTACGATTCTCGAATGTAATTAGGAATATTGAAATTGCGAATTTGTACTACTGGGTAGAAGTCTTTACGACATCGTTACGACATCGTTAAGACATCTTTGCGACATTTGACTTATATTTTTGTGCACAGATATTTCAATTCGTACTGAAATATTTTTAGTTATAAATATAAAAATATTTTCCAACCGTTTAATTTTGTCATGGGAAAATGACTTCTTACTAATTATTTCAAAATACCAAAAAATCAATTATAAATAACAATACCAAAGCCCATTCAAAAAAATTTACTATTTAACAGGAATTTAATTTTTCTAATAATGTTGACTAACTAAGCTTCATAATTTCACAGCATGTCTATATTAATTTCAATAATCGCACGGAGAGAAAAATGTAGGCATTAGCGCGTGAACATTTGTCACGCATTAATTCTAAAAGTGCGAGCAAGATTTCCAAGAGCCTCCACGGACTTTCTCGGTGAGTCTCCTTGCGAACATTTAGTTGTACGAACGTGTCAACAGGCAGACGCTCAGTGGGCTGAGAGACCACCAAAAGTGGCCAAAAGTCAACTTCACAGTTATTAATGGAAGAATTATTTTTCATAATATAGATGAGTTGACGAAACTTTCCACCAAATTTTATGATATTTTAACTAGTCCTCTTAATTCTAGAGCGTTATGAATTGAAAAAATGTTTCTCTTTTTTGTTACTGGTTTTTGAAGAAAATCTTTGAAAAACTCGTTCATGATGTTACGAACCCAAATGTTACAATCATTGCTGCTCATGAGAGTGGTCATAAATAATTACGTTATAGAACAGAAATCGAAATTTTAGCTCGGTTTTGAATCCTGCCACTTTGTACTCATGCATTTAAGGAATTCACAGCAATAGACAATTTTTGAATCAAAAGTTCCCCGAGGTTACACCTGGTATCTAGAGTTCTATAGTGCTTTTAGGTTCATTATGATGTTTACTATCAGGTTATTTGCCACCGTCTGCCACCATTGACATTTGACGAAGATATTAGTGAATGAAGTTGAGCGTGCACAGCGGGCTGGAGACCACCGAAAGTGGCCAAAAATCAAATTTTTGTTTGAATTTATATGAAGCTTGGTATGAGGGGGTTTTTGAGGTCGCTGATTTCGAATTTGATGTCAAAATTAATAAATTCAAAATGGCGGATCCAATATGGCGCCTGAAATTTCTAAATTTTTACTTATTCATATGAAATTTGGTGTAAGGAGGTTTCTGAGATCGTTGAATTCGAATTTGACATCAAAATGCCTAAATTCAAAATCGCGGATCCAATATGGCGCCTGAAATTTCTAAAATTTTACATATTCATATGAAACTGGGTATGAGGGGGTTTCTGAAGTCTCTGATTTTGATTCTGACGTCAAAATTCATCAATTCAAAATGGCGGATCCAATATGGCGCTCGAGATTTCTCAATTTTTACTTAGGCAAACTCGAATTAACCGACGAAGAAAAGTTTGACGTGGACGGAGATATTTTATTAGAGGCAAGAGGACTCATTTCAAAGTTTGATACAAATATGTAAAAATACGAATACAAGTACAAATACAAATTTTTAAAAAATTCGAAATTTTAGGCGCCATATTGAATTCTCTATTTTGAATTTAAGAATTTCGACGTCAAATTCGAAATCAGCGACCTCAGAAACCTCCTTACACCAAGTTTCATATAAATAAGCAAACACTTAGAAATGTCAGGCGCCAAATAGGATCCGCCATTTTGAATTTATGAATTTTGCCATCAAATTAGAAATCAGCGACCTCGCGGAAACTCCCTCATACCCAGTGTTATATGAATATGTACAAATTTAGAAATTTCAGGCGCCATATTGAAACCGCCATTTTGAATCCATGAATTTTGATGTCAAATTCGAAATCAGCAACTTCAGACACCTCCTTACACCAAGTTTCATATGAATAAGTAAGAATTTAGAAATTTCAGGCGCCATATTGGATCCGCCATTTTGAACTTATTAATTTTGACGTGAAATTCGAAATCAGCGACCTCAAAACCCCCGTTATACCAAGTTTAATGTAAATCCAAACAAAATTTGACTTTTGGCCACTTTCGGTGGTCTCCCAGCCCACTGTGAGACGGCGTGGTCTGAAAGCAAATCGCAAGGAGAAAGTCCGTGGAAGCTCTTGGGAATAAAACAAGAGACGCCTGCTATATGCGCCTGTTGAATAGTCCATGCGTTAGCGCTTTGAACTCTCTTGCGCTAAACCCCGGATTTTTTTCTCCGTGCGGAGGTGATAATTTTGAGATCCAGAAACTAGCTCTCGTATTGTAGATAGAAGAAATGTAAATACTTTTATATGCAAATCTAAGATATCATTTGTCATTTCTTCACAGTAGAGAAGAATACTTGAAATTTTTCCACCTGAAATTGAAATATTGGCCTTCTTGCATATGCAGAAAATTTTGCAAGCTTCAGTTCGTCCCGAAATTGAAGGCCAGCAAAATTCCTAAGTGCAGTAGTGTAGAAGTATTGAAACTTGTAAGTGGATGTCCTTACGACATCGTTAGGATATTTTAATGACGTCTTTGCGACATTTCTCTGGCGGACCGAACGAACGGAGCGGATACGCTACAGCGTACCCTTATAGTATCCACATCGTATCCTCTCCGTATCATGCAAGAAAAACTCATTAAAAAAGGAAGATGAACATTTCACTTGTTAAAATTCGGATTCTACGTGAAATTTTGCGTTAAAAGGTCACGGAGTAATCGCAATAGTTTTTCTTGCAACATTAAAAACTTTGAAAAAATATAATACTTATCGATAACGTGGGCTGAAGGCGACTTCAAACGCATCGTCGACGGATAAAGCCTATGAACTGCTACTGAATGACGATACGTTTGAAGTCGCCTTCAGCGCACGTCATCGATAAGTATCATATTTATTAAAAGTTTTTAATGTTGCAAGAAAAACTATTGCAATTACTCTGTGACCTTTTAACTCAAAATTTCACGTAGAATCCGAATTTCAACAAGTAAAATGTTAATATTTCTTTTTTAATGAGTTTTTCTTGCATGATACGGAGAGGATACGATGTGGATACTATAAGGATACGCTGTAGCGTATCTGCTCCGTTCGTTCGGTCCGCCAGGGTTAACTTGTATTTTTTGTAACTTATATTTTTCGTGATTTTTTCTTTCGTGATATTACTTATATATTTTTAGCTATAATATCAAGTATAGAGTTAATCAAAAGACTAGAAAAGATAATATCTTCTATGCAGTATTTCAGCCTTAAAACAGTAAATAAATAAATAAATACTGTAAAATATTTTTCTCTGTCTTTTGATATGTCCTGAAAGTTGTCTTAATGATAACAAAAACGACAGACATAGAACGTCTTATAGACATAGGAAAATTGTCTTTGTACTGTCGCAACGACTTCTGGCTTGAAAGTCATCGGACATTGTGGAACGTTTTAAAGACGTTTGAAAGGCATCCTGGTGCCCACTGGGAAAGAAGATGAACTCGATACTCAAGAAGAAGCTAGTAAAGAAAATAAATATGAATATGATACAGAACAAGTAGAATCTCCCTTGAACATTTTTGAAAATCCTTCAACCCCCAGGTTAGAAATAAAACGAAAGGGAGACAAGTCACCACAAGCCATATTGACCCCATTGCAACAATCAACCAAAAAAATAGCTAATTCAGGAACCTTAAAAACGGTAATGAATTCCAACATTACAACAACCTAGATGAAAGACGATCCCAAAACAATTATAACGAAAAGGCTGAAAACATGACACTATCAAAATTCTTACCAATCTATTAATACATCTTTCTTTTGTAGAAGAAGGAACAACACCAATTTTTGCCCAGTGAAATGCTTCATTGGTAAAAAAACAACCACCACAGGGTCCCACTAAGAGCAACCGCCATCTAAAAAATGTCAATGGCCCCCAGTATAACCGCGGTAAATCACACCTATGGCCACGTCTCACAACCGTGAGATGGGTGGTCACAGGGCACGACGAAATCACAACGACAGGCCGGCGAAACCCTCGTGTATCTTGAGGACACGAAGCGACCCAAGGATGACAGCTTTCTGCATCCATCTCGCTAGTGCCTGACATATTTTTGGCACGCGGGTATGGCTTTAAGGTTACGAACCAGTGATAGTTTCGCTCCTCCGGGAGCACCAATCACAAGGACAATTACTCGCCCCGAATACTTTGGGTACAGTCGTTGCAGCTCTCTCTTAAGGTCTTGATACCTCTCCTCCTTTTCTTTCTCCTTTGCAGTGATGTTGTATTCGGACACGTTAATACTGGAAAGACATATACATACCTGGGCGTGCCTTGAAGTTGCATTCAGGATGTAACATCAGTAAAGGAGTCTCTCCGAAGCAGATATAAGCATCTTCTTCGACAGATTTGGTCTGCCAATCTGTCGGCGTTGAACAAGGTATCTGCGACTAACATGCTTGCCGTCCCGGTTCTACTCTACTCGTTTGTGGTGGTTCAGTGGACGATGAACGAGCTTAAGGCCTTTGATGTCACCACACATAAGATCATGCATATGCATAAAAGCTTGCATATCAATTGGTCGGTTCCGCGATTGTACATGTCACGCCGTCAAGGCGGACAGGGAATTCTGAATCTTCAGTGTCTTCATGACCGAATTGTTTTAAGTGCAGCTTACATCGCTGCGGTTGGCACAGATTCTCTCCTAGAGATGGTCAGGAACCACGAGCTGATTGGCGAAGGAGCGTTCCTTTACAAAGCCGCGGAACAAGCGGCCGAGACCCTCGGCCTGAATTTTAACATCAGAAGTGAGGAAAGTGCATTACTCCATCTAGATGCGTCACGTCGAAAAGCCGAAGTAAAGAAAGCAGAGGTTGCAAAGTTTCACTAACAGCTACTCGGTAAGCATATGCACGGAAACTTTCACAGAAATGTAGAAAAACAGTCCTTGTCGAAGGAGAAAAGTTTTGCTTTCCTCAAATCATCAGGACTCAATTCAGGTATAGAGGGTTTTATTTTTGCATGGCAGGACGGTGTCATTTCCACCTTAACAAACCGTGACCGCATTACATGTCAAGAAGTTCCCAGTGATAGGTGCAGAGCGTGTCATGCACACGTTGAGTACCTAGAACACATACTATCGGGGTGTTCGACCCACGCAGGAACGACGTATATCTATAGACATATGCGGCCCTAAGAGTACTTTATTACCATCTTTGTCGCTCTTACGGTGTTGGTCGCGACCCTGCCCTGCCGAACGCTCCAAGGGATATAGAGTCAATTGTCCGAAACGAGAAGTGCCATATTTTCTGGAACTACGATTTTCAGGCAGCAGTCTCGGTTGCGCACTCGAGGCCTGACATTGTTCTCCAAGACTTCGAGAAACGAACTATATTCGTGATCGAATTCTCGGTTCCGTCCTAATACAATATCACTGCAAAGGAGAAAGAAAAAGAGAAGAGGTATCAAGACCTTAAAAGAGAGCTGCAATGACTGTACCCAAAATATTCGTTACGAGCAATTGTCCTTGTGATAGCTGCTCTCGGAGGTGCGAAATTATCACTGGTTCGTAACCTTAAAGCCATACCCGCCTGCCAAAAATATGCCAAGGCACTTGCGAGATGGATGCAGAAAGCTGTCATCCTTGGGTCGCTTCGTGTCCTCAAGACACACGAGGGTTTCGCCGGCCTGTCGTTGTGATTTCGTCGTGCCCTGTGACCACCCATCTCACGGATGTGAGACGTGGCCATAGGTGTATTTTACCGCGGTTCTTCTGGGGGCTATTGACATTTTCTTTTTAGATGGCAGTTGCTCTTAGTGGTACCCTGCGGTGGTTGCTTAACTTTTTTTTAATTATATATATATATATATATATATATATATATATAT
>CAKNXH010052580.1:0-10219 GCA_932178445.1 Andricus quercusramuli
GGGGGGGGGGATAAAAAAGCATAAACGCCAACATTTTTTTCAATAATTATTTTCCAAACAAATTTTTTCAACAAATTTTTTTTTTCAAAATTGTTTTTCACAACATTTTTTTTTTTTTGAAAATTTTTTTTCACCAAATTTTTTTTCAAAAATTTTTCTCCACAAAATTTTTTTTTAAACATTTTTTTGCACAAATTTTTTTTCCGGAACATTTTTTTTCAAAAATTTTTTTTTTCAATTTTTTTTCAAACATTGAAAAAATTTTTTTTTTGTTGATAATTTCTTTACTCCACTCTATGCAATATAAAATTAGTATTTTTCGTTACTACCTCCTGACAACTTTTTCGGACGGGCGTTGCAAAAAATAGCGTGTGATACACGTGCGCATAGGTGATTGATAACTCGTATGATTGCATCATTCGCCTGCGGTTCGAAGCACTCGTCTACGTTTTCGCACTCGCTTCGCTCGTGCGCTAACCACCGACTCATGCTTCGAGCCTCCGGCTTATGCTGCAAAATTCACACTCGCACGCAATCACCTATTTTACGCACTTGTATCACAAATAACTATTCCTGGATTTTTGACAGACGTTATCTTGCATTGAGGCACAAAACACCAATGGTAGCGCTGATTTTTTTGCATTTTTATGGAAAAAACGTGAATCACCCGGCTTATTTACAAGTGTTTGGCGGCTAGCTACGTCACACAAGATGGCGGAATGGGCGCGAAAGAAATAGGAATTTTAAATGTGTAAAATTTTTCTTTTTCAAATATAAATTCCAAAAAAAGTTTTTTTCACACTATGCTGGTATTATTAGTGATTTTAGAGCATATACTTTAATATGCAAAAATAAAAAAAAATTAGTGGATGACCCTATTGAAAAAATTAAACACCGTGATTTTAATAACGCTTATAAAGTGTAGAAAATGGTTATGTTTTAATTATTTTAAAAATAAAATTGAGCTGCCGGCTGCAAGAACCAGCTCGACGCTCGAAAACGCGTAAAAGCCGATCGTCTCAAAAAATGAAAATTTTCAAAATCGAAAAATCAATTTTTTGAAAATGCAGTATTGTAGAGAATATGGAAATGAAACTTTTTCCCATTAGAATTTTTTTTCGCCAAACGTTTATTTTTAATAATAAAAACGAAATATTGAAAAAAAGTTTCTCCCTAATTGAATTAAGTTTTAAAACTTAAATTGTTCTAACTCGGCCAAATATTATTAAAATGAGTTCATATTTGCCGGACACATTCAAAATACTCTAGCCATGCCTAGGAAATCATGAAAAGGTTAACAATCGCTTATTGTTTAATAATTTTTAATTGTAAAGTGAGGTCAAACGATAATTGTGTTTTCTTGGTTTCGCCGGTAAAAAGTATCTACGTAACTTGGACTTTCAAACAACTTCCAGTGAGATATTTGTTCAACAATGTTGAATGAAGTTTTTTGGAAAATCTCAGATCTATTCCTTAAAAATTCACTGAGATATTCACGTTTGGAAAAAGTACTCGACGTCTGCCCGCGCAGACTGAGCTTCGAGAACGCTGCCTGAGAGCAGTCCTCGCGACGCATTAGCTAACAGCGCGGGCAGACGTCAAGTACTTTTTCCACATCTGAATATCTCAGTGAATTTTTAACGAATCGATATGAGATTTTCCAGAAAACTTCATTCAACGTTGCTGAACAAATCTCTCACTGGAAGTTGTTTGAAACTCGAAGTTACCTAGATACTTTTTACAGACGAAGCCAGGAAAACACAATTATCGATTGAGCTCATTGTACAATTAATTATTATTAAACAATAAGCGATTGTCAACTTTTTAATAGTTTCACAGGCATCGCTAGAGCATTTTGAATACGTCCTACAAATATGAACTCATTTCAATAATATTTGGCTGAGTTAGAACGATTAAAGTTTTAAAACTTAATTAAATCAGGGAGAAACTTTTTTTCAATATTTCGTTTTTAATCGTAAAAATAAACGTTTGGCAAAAAAATCTGGGAGGAAAAAGTTTTATTTTCTTATTCTCTACAATACTACACTTTCAAAAAATTGATTTTTCGATTTTGAAAATTGACTTTCTTAGAGACGATCGGAAAATACTTTTACGCTTTTTCGAGCGTCGAGCTGGTTATGAAATCCGGCGCGGCGGGTCAATTGTCGCACATTATAACATTTGAAAGTTAATTTTGTTCTTGGTATAGAGACAAAGGTCCTATCCCGTTAAGCAGGTCAAAAATGCCCTTGGTTGGAACCAGATTTTCAATGAGCCTTTCTCTCGGACGTGGAATCATAACTTTTTTCCCGGATTTTTGAACCCCCATCAACACCCCATAGTCATGGTGGCTACAAATGTGTTTTATGGATTTTATTTTTTGTGAAACATTTATGTAATAGAAAAATCTGAAAAAATGAGTAAAAAACGAATAATTAAAATACACCTAAAAAAAAAATTTCCGGTGTTTTGACGGGGAATTCAAATTTTTGAGAGAAATTAAAATTTTCGAACATTTTTTTTGTTTAAACATTTTTTTAGTATTGTTCAAAATTTTCAGAATTTTAATCAATGTGGACGGTAGTTTTTTTTAATAAAAACTTTTACAGATGGCAGATACCCTTATTAAGAAGAAGTATTGGTAAGAATTGGATCCAGTACTTTTTCCCCGAAAAAGTATTGGATTTTCAATACATTAGTATTCAATTAGAATTTGCGCACTCACAACAATATCGTTTAATTCCTTCGAAACAAATGGAATCAAGCGTGTATTCAACAAAACAATTAGAACGCCGACGATTCATATGACGTGACTGAACTTCCCAGTAAAAAAAAAACTAATTGGGACGAATTGAGGTGACGGATGCAACAACTCGCTAAGCGCTCGAAACCGCGTAGAAGTATTGACCACAAGGCAAAATCGATCGATGAAAAAAAAGTGGCCGAAACGCAAAACAAAATATACATTCGTATTCACATTGACGCGACCGACAAATTTTTCTCATCAAACTTTTTCATTCGACAATTATTACTCAAGATAAACAACAAAAAGTTACACAAATTTTTAATCGAAAATCGACGTTTTATAAAACATAACTCGTGATTATTCGGCCGTTTGTTGATAAAAATACTTAAAAATTGTATGGCGTATTCTCAATACATACTCGATGACTATAAGCAACGCACACAAACATATTATAAATATGTTTGTTTCTGTTTAATAACAAAATTAATTCCGATCGAAAACCGCGTTTTGCCAACTTCGACCAGTGGGCAGGTCATCGAAAAAATTCTAGATGAAATAACTTGTCGCTAGAAAGTTGTTCACTAGACTTTGGGAAAGTTTTCCTGAAAATTTGAAGAAAATCGGTTGAAAATTGTGGAAATGGCAGCGAGTTGAAGTCAACACACGCTGCCGCTGGAGCGCTCTGATTATCGGCTTTAGTTACTTCATGCGGTGTTTCGCGAATTGCGATCAACAGGGCATAGTTATTAGAACCTGCGAGTTGACTTCAACTCGCTGCCATTTCCACAATTTTCAACCGATTTTCTTCAAGTTTTCAGGAAAACTTTCCCAAAGTCTAGTGAACAACTTTCTCGCGATAAGTTATTTCAGCTAGCATTTTTTCGATGACCTGCCCACTGGTCGAAGTTGGCAAAACGCGGTTTTCGATCGGAATTAATTTGTTATTAAATAAAAACAAACGTATTACATTTTGAAACAAATTGAGTTGCTTATAGTCATCGAGTATGTATTGAGAGTACGCCATACAATTCTTAAGCATTTTTATCAACAAACGGCCGAATAATCGTGAGTTATGTTTTATAAAACGTCGATTTTCGATCAAAAAATTTTGTAAGTTTTTGTTGTTTATCTTGAGTAATAATTGTCGAATGAAAAAGTTTGATGAGAAAAATTTGTCGGTCGCGTCAATGTGAATACGAATGTGTATTTTGTTTTGCGTTTCGGACACTTTTTTTTCATCGATCGATTTTGCCTTAGCGAGTTGTTGCATCCGTCACCTCAATTGAGAAGAATTCGCCAGGACACCCCGTGAATCTTGCTTTGCGACAATGTCGAATTGGAGATGGTGGTGAATTCGTGTAAATTCGTGAAAAGTAATAAAGTCTTCAAATATCCTATTCGCCCGCATTCAACGAACATTTTTTGAGGGATCTAATTCATTTGAATGCCTCAGCATGAATTATTTTCAGTGTCCGCCAATTCATTTTAAATCGCGAGATTTTAAGTCAAGCCCCAATTCGTCAGAATTCGCCAGCGCGAATACAGTTAAAGACTGGCCTGTTCATTCGAATTCGTAAGCTATAACCAACGCGCTCCGCATAAGGGATTCGTTGTAAGTAAATATCAATGAGTCCCGTAGCTCAGTGATCGCCCTCTGGACTTTATACACTTGAGATCGCTGGTTCGAGTCTCAAGGCATGCAATTTTTATTATTTTTTTGCGAAATGACCTCGACCACGAATTACGGTGAATTGACACGCATTCAATTCTCTCTGGCTCAATTCGTTTCAAAGAATCAGAAAGCAGAATTTGGGCGAATTCAAACATGTTAATTCACCGCAATTTTTGTAGGTCTATTCTTATTATTAGTTTTTTACTATTTTTTTCAGATTTTTCTATTACAAAAAAGTTTCACAAAAAATAAAAACCATAAAACACATTTTTAGCCACCATGACTATGGGGGTGATGATGGGGGTTCAAAAATCCGTGAAAAAAATTTATGATTCCATGTCCCAGAAAAGGGCTCATTGAAAATCTGATGCCAGGAAAGGGCATTTTTGACCAGCTTAACGGACTAGGCCCTTTAATATTATTCATATTTATTTATAGTTTCACTATTGTCTTCGGGTCATTCCATTTTATTTCGCTAAAGTCAGTTGCGACATAATTTCTATAAATTTTGATACAACTCATTCATGACATACTTTTTTTAAATTACTTTCTTTTTATTTAGAAATTTGATTTTCAGTATGCAAACATGCAAAAAAATGTCACATTTATGTGCATTATGGAATAGAGAAAAACTCAATTAAATTAAACGAAACAGCAATTATTAAACAGGATTTAAAATTGTATAGAACATAAGCAGAAGTCACTATGATATGTAGATAATAATAATAAGATAAAATTGTATTATATTTTAAAAATAACTAAAATTTATAAACTTTCTCCGAGACTTTTGAAACGTTATTAAAATCACAGTGTTGACATTTTTAAATTTAAAGTTACTTCATAAGGTTCGTTTTTGATCAAAATTGTATGATTTTGATATTTTTTTCTACATTTTTGAAGCTGAAGTGTATAAAAGTACAATTTCAAATTCGTCAATTTGCAGGTTTTGTCCATTTTCGCTGGTGAATAAGTTGTAGGGAGAAAAATGAAAAACTCACGGATTTACAGTATATGTATATCAGGTATTCATTTTATATCCCTTCAAATTTCGCGTTGATCACGAGCCTTTTTTACCAAAAAATGAGTTTCAAAAATAGCCTCCAGTATTGCTATTCTGAGGTTTGGTTAACTTGTGTAGAGAAACCTCAAAATAGCAATAATTATATTTATTTAAAAAAAATTTATTTTGAAGGAAAAAGCTCGGGACAAGTGCAAAATTTTAAGGGAGATGAAATGAAGACCTGATTTAAGATTAGTTAATTGTAAAATATCATTTTAGCAAATTATAAAATATTAAATTTACTTTTGTTCATGGCAAATAAAAGTTTAAACACTGTTGAATAAGCCTGATTTCGTTCAATTAAATTTTACATTGTAGAATTTTAGTTTTTAAACATTATATTATGCATATAAATATGATATGATATGATAATTTGATGAATTTCTGTCATAAAAGAGATAAAAAATAATTAAGTTGATTATAGTTGTGTTGAAATATTTTTAAAAGTTATGTAGTAACCGAATTTGGCGAACTAAAATGGAGTGATATTTTTACATTTATAATATTAAAATTCAACTTGAAAAGCAGTTTGAATTTTAGTAAAACATATCATCTTGGATAATTTTAATAAAAAGGTGCAATAAAATTTAGTTATTGAAAGCAATATTTAGAAATTCATGTTTTTAAATATTGCCAGCTTAGACAGTTTATTATAAAATAATTACATATATTAAATTGTATATTTTCATTTTATATCGTACATTTGATATCATAACGTGAATTGTTTGTTTCAGGTCAGTCTTTTTCAACAATTTCAGAGGAAAGTAAAATGTTATAATAAAAATATAATATTGCTTTGAAGGGATCATTTTTAAGAAGAATTTTGAACTTCAATTTCAAAAACCACAGTGGGATGAAACATTCTTCAATGAAAATATGATAATTAGAGGCAGTAATTTTTAATATTTTGTTTAAAAAAAATATAGGATCAACATTGCATTCATATATTGCGTATTATCAACGTCGTTATATTTTATTGTAACATCCCTGGCGGACTGAACGAACGGAGCGGATACGCTACAGCGTATCCTTATAGTATCCACATCGTATCCTCTCCGTATCATGCAAGAAAAACTCATTAAAAAAGGAAGATGAACATTTCACTTGTTAAAATTCGGATTCTACGTGAAATTTTGCGTTAAAAGGTCACGGAGTAATCGCAATAGTTTTTAATTAATAGCGACAACTAATGAAAAAGAAGAAATAAACAATAGCAATTGAATTAATAAAACGAATAATTGTAAAAATTACAAAAAATCTAATAATCTCAATGACCACAACTGTAAAAAATGAGGTTTTCGCGGTGTAATTGGGGTTCAAATATCACTATATGTGGATTCGAAAAGGGCCAATTTTTAGAGTGTATGACATTTTTCCCTCTAGATACCTGTGGAGATTAGCTCCAGTTAAGCCAAAAATATATGCGCAGTAATCCTTGGTAGGTCATCGGCATGTGCAGTTGGTTATGGTGGCTCGTAGGCATGCGCAGTGGATCATGATGTGCTGTAGACTTGCGCAGTGGGCTATGGTGGTCAGTAGACGTGCGCAATAGGTTATTGCTGGTTGAATTTATGCGCTGTATGTCACCGTAACAATCATGGTTTGAACTATGGTGCAGGCCACAATCACAGCCACAAATGTAGGTATTTATATTATAAAGAGAGTTTTATTTTTAAAGTCACACCTCAATAATTTTTCAGGAAAGCGTTTTATGCTAAAAAGATCGAGACAAGAGTTGTAGGGTTTGCAGGGAGGCATACGATAGTGACCTTGACTTTGACCTTGGCCTTTATTCTTGAGACTTGTTTGACGGTTAACTTGAATTTTTTGAATAGAAGTTCCCTTTTTAACACCGGAAATGTAACACTAGTGCGAGAAATTCTGCGTTCTATACTTCTATTTTATTGTCGCAAACTCATATCCCTGGGGTGTAAAGGTCATTTGGGAATCATACAGGTTACTCATTGAAAAAATTGTAAATAACTATAACAAACGTTTAGAAGAAATTCTAATTACATTTATTAAAATGAAGTACTTGCGATAAATGCATTTACCATTGCCGTCATTCAGAGTGGGACGATGGTCGTGGAGGTTAAGGCGTAGGCCTTGGACCCACTCCGTCGGCTCGCGGGTTCGATTCCCGCCTCGCACTCTGGAAGAGCCTCGGTGGCCCATGCGGTGAACACTTGCCTAGCAAGGGAGTTGTTCATCTCCGGAGAGTCGTGGGACCGGTACCCCCTCTCACCACCAAGAAAGTGCGTGGGGGTGTGTGTTAAGGAATAGGGAAGAGATAAAAGAAAAATGTAAACCCTTAGGGGACACATTAGAAGCACACGTTGAAGACAAGGCGCTGTTGCCCAGCCTATTAAGGCAAGCCGGGTTGCCCAGTCGTTTAAGACAAGGGGCTGTTGCCCAGCCTATTAAGGCAAGACGGGTTGCCCAGTCGGTTAAGACAAGGCGCTGTTGCCCAGCCTATTAAGGCCAGACGGGTTGCCCAGTCGGTGAAGACAAGGCGCTGTTGCCCAGCCTATTAAGGCAAGACGGGTTGCCCAGTCGGTGAAGACAAGGCGCTGTTGCCCAGCCTATTAAGGCAAGTCGGGCTGCCCAGTCGGTTAAGACAAGGCGCTGTTGCCCAGCCAATTAAGGCAAGACGGGTTGCCAGGTCAGTGAAGACAAGGCGCTGTTGCCCAGCGAATTAAGGCAAGGCGGGTAGCCTAGTCCGTTAAGACAAGGCGCTGTTGCCCAGCCAATTAAGGCAAGATGGGTTGCCTGCAGTCGGTTAAGACAAGGCGCTGTTGCCCAGCAACACATCCCTACATGACCTTTACACCCCAGGGATATGAGATTGCGGCAATAAAATAGAGGTATAGAACGCAGAATGTCTCGCACTAGTGTTACATTTCCGGTGTTAAAAAGGGAGCTTCTATTTAAAAAATTCAAGTTTACCGTCAAACAAGTCTCAAGAATAAAGGCCAAGGTCAAAGTCAAGGTCACTATCGTATGCCGCCCTGCAAACCCTACAACTTTTGTCTCGATCTTTTTAGCATAAAACGCTTTCCTGAAAAATGATTGAGGTGTGACTTTAAAAATAAAACTCTCTTTATAATATAAATACCTACATTTATGGCTGTGATTGTGGCCTGCACCATAGTTCAAACCATGATTGTTACGATGACATATAGCGCATAAATTCAACCAGCAATAACCTATTTCTGCACGTCTACAGACCACCATAACCCACTGCGCAAGTCTACAGCACATCATGATCCACTGCGCATGCCTACGAGCCACCGTGACCAACTTCACATGCCGACGACCTACCAAGGATTACTGCGCATATATTTTTGGCTCAACTGGAGCTTTTCCTCAGGTATCTAGAGGGAAATATGTCATACACTCTAAAAATTGGCCCTTTTCGAATCCACGTCTAGTGATATTTGAACCCCAATTACACCGCGAAAACCTCATTTTTTACAGTTGTGGTCATTGAGACTTTTGATCACCATGATATGAACTACATTTTCCTTCAATTACAAACAAATTAGCCGAAAGCCAATTTCTGTACAAATTCTGCGGGGTTCTTTGCAAAGTTATTGTATATACATTCGGGTTACAAAATGAGAAGCACATTATATATGAAGGCAAATAAATGCCTACAGAAAAAATATGTAAAAGAAATAAATCCTAATGAAAAGAACATTCAAATTTTATTTCCGGGAAACGAAAAAGTAGGTCACTGATTTTGTGTATACTACGATTCAAAGGTTTTGCACGTATATGACAGTTTAAATAAAAATTATGTACCAGAAGGTGCTAGATCATTCATTGACACATTATTTCCTTTTCAACCTCAGATAGTTTTCGAAACTGTCGGTACAAAGGCAGCTAAATATTTATGATTGTGGAGTTTATGCTATCGCTTTTGCAACATCTTAGGCTTTTGATATTCTTCCAAAAGAAGACTGTTACAATCATGTTCAAATAAGATCACACCTATTAAAAATGTTTGATACAAATTGTCTAATTAAATTCCCAAATAACGAAAATGAATATCAAAATCAACGACGTTCAAATGAAAAAAAAAATCACGTGACTGAAACTGTTAATAGTATGAAAACGGAGATAAATAATTATTGCGTTAAAAGAGTAAAAGAATGTGACATGGAAAATGATTGGATATTAATAGAAAGGTGTAAAAAAATCAAAGTTAATGAAGATGAATAAAAATGGAACAGAGTATAATAACAAATAAAAAAGAAATATCTACAAATTGCACAGAACATTATAAATATACAATCAATGAAAGTAATAAAATCTTTACGGAAAGAAAGCAATTACATATTATTAGTACACTCGAACTCCAAAGATACCAGAAGTTCGGGAATCGGGAACTCCAAAGATACGAGCGTCAAAGGGGCTCCCACTACTGCAACGTTTAGATTTTGGGGGTAATGCGTGAGAACGCCCACAGGCCTACTACGCGCACGCGCGCGTATGCAATTTGCAATGAACAAACGTCGAATTCAAATCAGCGCGCACTCGCGCGCGCCTCACTCTTGAAAATGGTGGGGGTAGAGGGGAAAAAATTCCGCTCGCTTCTTTGGAGTCGAAACGCTCGTATCTGTGGAGTGCTCGTATCTCTGGAGCTCGTATCTTTGGAGTTCGAGTGTAGTATTATCCCGAACGGTCACCCTTCCAAGTACTAACCGCGCCCAACACTGCTCAACTTCAGTAATCTAAC
>CAKNXH010052580.1:20219-51076 GCA_932178445.1 Andricus quercusramuli
GCGCGCGCATGCCCTCAAGGGCCGTAAGTGAAGAGCTCAAGTGCCCTGCACTACGTGTTTTCCAACAAATAAAGATTGAAAAAATAAGGATTATAAAAAAAGGAAAAAAATAATGATCAGACATTAAAACAGTCAGAGAAACAAAAAAAATATCGTGATAGAAAGAAATTAGAACAGTATAATACATGTAAAGAAGAAGCAGGAAAAATTGAACGTATTACATTGAATAATCTTATTCATGAACAAACAAAGTTTAAGCAACAAAAAATAGAAAATAAAAATAAAATATCAATGTGCAACAATGAGGCTGAAACTAGTGTACGTCTGAGAATGAATGAAAAAAGAAATACGAATATTTGTAGAGAAGATATGAATGAAAAAGTCATAATGAAAAAATTTCAGAAAGAAAGAAGTATAATAAGAAAATGAAAATAATAAATGCTTGAATCTAATAATAAAAGATACGGGGATCCGTCCAAAACTATCGTTTCGTTACGTTACGGTATCCAAAAAGTACCGAATCTTTTGTTTACTTTTCGTTACGTTTTGACAGATTGGAACAAAATTAAAAACGAAATTGTTATAACTTGATACTTTACCTATCTGCCTTTTAATATTTACATCAGGTGCACAAGGATTCGAATGAACTATTTTTTTCAAAACACGCGTGATTAAAAAATTTCGTTACAATTTCGGTATTTTGAATAACGTAACCTAAGCCGAGTGAATATAGTTACGTTTTGGCAGTATGGAAACAGAACGAAAATCACGAAAGTATTTTGTTTCGTTTCGGTAGGATCCCTGAAAAGATATAGAAGAAGTATAAAATTCATCGTCAGAAGGGAATACTTTCACTGATAATCGTAAAATTAGTGATACTGTTAATGCGTCACACATTTCTAAATATTCAGAAGATTATCTTGGCAAAATGAACATCTTATGTAAACATTGTAGGGCTAAACATTTTCAAGATGAAAAAGTTAAGAACTGCAAAAATTCTTTTGACGATTGCTGTAGTCATGGTGGTGTAAAATTAAACTCAATACCGTATCCTAATGAATTACGAACATTTTTAGATGGATCTCATAGTAAATCACATAATTTTAAGAATAATATAACGTTTTATAATAATTCATTCTGATTTGCATAATTTAATGCTCATGTTGTTCATTTTAATGGCAGGAGGCGAGGACCATTTTGTTTTAAAATTCAGGGACAAATTTATTATCAAATAAATAATGCTTAATATCCTGAAAAAGATGATGATCCATGCTTTGGACAACTTTTAATTTATGATCCTGACGAATCAGTTCAATATAGACTGAATCAAAATGAAAATTTAGATAAAGAAATCTTACAAACAATAGAAAACATAATGAGAACGTATAATGCTTTCACAAAATCTTATTAAATGATGTCAGAAGCTATTAATGTAGAAACAGAATTAGCAAGAAAAAACAATGAAGAAATTCCAGAATTAAGATTACTATTTACTTTAAAGAAAGGAATGGATCGCGGAAGATTAATTTTCAAAGAACTAATGAGGTAGCTGCTATTTTTAATACAAATTCAGAAGGTGAAATACCAGAATCTTATGTTACTATTTTCAATAAATATACTAAGGAATTGAAATTAGTGAGCAATTTAGATCCTAATGTTGAACCTTGGCTATATCCCATATTTTATCGTCATGGAAATAACGGTTATAATACTAATATGATTCGCTGTGATAGTCATCAAAGGAATAGAAATCATACGATTTCAAGGGCAGCTTTTATAAAAAATAGAATAGCGATAAGAGATTATGAATTCAATCAATTCTTATATGGTGGAAGATTATTTCAACAATAGGCGGTAGATAATTATGCGAAAGTAGTAAAAGATAGACTCCAATATTGTGCATATAATCAAAAACAATTACGAAGTGAAACATACCAAGGATTAGTTGATCACATGCATAACAGAGCGAATGAAAATGATACACACGTTGTAAAAATGGTGGTATTACCATCAACATTTATCGGATCCCCTCGCAATATGATGCAACAATATCAAGATTCCATGGCCATTGTAAGTAAACATGGTAAACCAGATTTGTTTATAACAATGACATGTAATCCACAATGGAAAGAAATACAGGAAAATTTGCTGCATAATCAAACTGCTGCAGATAGACCCGACATTGTAGCGAGAGTATTTGCTTTGAAAGTTAATCATTTAATAAAAATAGTTGTTGATCACAAATTATTCGGAGATGTTAAATCGTACGTTTATATTGTAGAATTTCAAGAAAGGGGATTACCACACATTCATTTACTGGTTATATTGAAAGATAATTCAAAAATATAAACACCCGAAAGTGTGGATCGTTATATTTCAGCAGAAATTCCTGATGAAGATGTAAATACAACATTGTATAGAATAATAATGCAGAATAATATCCATGGACCCTGCGGAGACTGGTGTTTGATTGATGGGAAATGTTCAAAACATTTTCCAAAAAATTTACAAGAAGAAACAACAATGGAAGATAATAGTTATGTACAGTATCGCTGATCAAATACAGGAAAAACGTATGAAAGAGCAAATGGATATAATGTTGACAATCGTTATGTTGTTCCATATTGTCCAAAACTTTCACAATTATTCAATTGTCACATAAATGTTGAAGTTGTTTCAAGCATAAAGTCCGTTAAATATTTATTTAAGAAAATTTACAAAGGACATAATGCAGCTTCAATAATTATCACAAACAATAATGGCGAAACTGCTATTAATCATGATGAAATAAGTCATTATGAGGAGAATAGGTATGTAGGTCCAGTTGAAGCTGTATGGAGAATTTGAAGTAAACCATTATCAAAAAAAGTCACAGCATTAATCGTTTGCCTATACATTTACCTCATGAACAGAATCTTATTATTCATGAAGGAGATGTTCATAATGATCAAGTTTCGTTTAATTTGGAAAATAATACAACATTATTGGATTATTTCGAATTAAATTCACGTGACCATGAAGCGAATCAATATTATTATACAGAAATACCTGATCACTATACTTGGAATAAAAAAACACTTCAATGGCAAAAACGAAAGCGTATAGAAAAAACAATGGGAAGAATGTATTCGGTTAATCCATGTCAGCTAGAGTTATTTCATCTAAGATTACTGTTACTAACAGTAAAAGGTGCAACATCATTTGAATCATTGAAAAAAGTAAATAGGGTAAATTATGATGGTATGAAACATTCTCTTCAGCTTTTTTAGCATTAGGACTGATTGAGGATTATACTGAATGGAAAAGAGCAATTGAAGAAGGTATTGTGTGGATGATGCCTCAAACACTTCGTCGGTTATTTATTAGAATTTTGATTCATTGTGGACCAATACATCCAGATGAACTTTGGGATGAATTTAAGGAACACATGTCAAAAGATTATCGAAGAAATCATGCAAATATTGATGCGGAAAATAAGGCTTATAGAAGTATAAAAAATTGCTATTGCAGAAGAATGTTGTTGATTCTGCATTAAAAGCAGTATATGATTATAGTGGAAAATACTGCAAATGTATATACATAAGGGTGGTTCAAACAATTTTGTTGGAATTTATATGGGGAAACCCCCCAAATTTTTTCGAATACTCCCAAAAATAAATCCAATTTTTTTGTTTTGGAAAAAAATTATATTTAGGGGTGCCGCAAGCCCTATGAAGTTTGACATGTATTTCCCATAAGAAAAAGATACGTTTCTGTAAATCTTATTCAGAATCCTTAATATTATCTCAATCAAATTGAAACTCAACATTTCTCTTCACAATTAGCCGTAGAATACGAATAAAATATCACTTTTTAAATAACAACATCATAAGTATATTTTATAGGGTAGGGTTACCAGACGTTCACTTTTCAGCGGACATGTCCGCTTTTTTTGTCCCGTGTTCGCTTGTCCGCTTTTTATGTGAAATGTTCGCTTTTTTCTCGATCAGACCGATGAACTATAAGGTTTTAAATATTTTCATCTTTTCAGTATGGATGTAGCCTATATGAATGAAATGAAAATGTACGAATATATTTTTTATTTTGTTTTGAATTCCATCCAAACTCCAGGTAGAGTATAATATGGTTCGAGAATCACCAAATAAGTTACGTTCTTTCAAAAACAAATTTTTTCATTTATTTTTATTTTTTTATTATTTCAAATGTTCAAAAAAAATTTCTTTTTTTCATTTTTTATAGGGGGGGGGGGGGGGGGGAACTGAGTGTCCGCTCTTTTCACTCGGACCATCTGGTAACCCTATTATAGGGTCCCAAAGAAACCCCATAAGTGAAAAAATGGGTTTTGCGAGTTTTTGGCACTAGTTATTATTTTTTGCGGTTTCTTTTTTAATGCGAATGGTTTCTAATACATAAAATATTACTTTATACTGAAAATAAGATATTTTAATGAATTGTTTAAACAATTTATTATTGTTTTAGCAATTTTCTCATAGAATGGAGTTAGAAAGACGCGGTTTTTTCACAAATTTTCCATTTGTTGTCCAATTTTCAATTAGAGGGAAGTGATAGTTCATCAATGTTAACAATAGTGATTGTTTAAACAATTTTTTGTAATTATTAATAATATGATATTTGAATAACGCTAGAAAGATGCGTTTTTTTTAATTTCTGGTTTTTTATCCAATTTTCATTTGGAGTGAAGTAATAATAAATTCAAGTTAACAAAATAATTGTTCAAACAATTTATTATAATTATTAATAATATTATATTTGAATAATGCTAGAAAGATGCGGGTTTTCTTTAAATTTCTGGATTTTTGCCCAATTTTCATTTGGAGTGAAGTAATAATAAATTCAAGTTAACAAAATAATTGTTTAAATAATTTACTATACTTATTAATAATATTATATTTGAATAATGCCAGAAAGATGCGCTTTTTTAAATTTCTGGCTTTTTGTTTAATTTTCATTTGGAGTGAAGTAATAATGAATTCAAGTTAACAAAAATAATTGTTTAAACAATTTCTTATCATTGTCGATAATATTCTCTTTGCTTAATTGGTCGAATGTTGCGGTTTTTTCTGAAATTTTCAACTGTTTGTCTATTTTGCTTCCTCATAGAGGAAGCTTTGTAATGGTAACATTTTTCAAAACTTTTAAATTAATTTAATTAAACCCTCCCTAATTTAAAAATGTCTAATACAATGTTCTAAGAAATTGTCCGGATGTGTGCGTGTGTGTGTGTGTGGATGTGTGGATGTCACGCTTTTTTGTGAACACGATAACTAGAAAACGGTTGTAGATAAATTGATGAAATTTGGAGAGCTTATTTTCCTCACTAATATCTTGAAACTGACAGAAGGATTTCTAAAAATATTTATTGCATTATTACCAGCACTCAATAATATTTTAAAACTCGGTTTTTTATAGTAAAACATTTTCCATTCACATAATTCGAAGTTGATGCAAGAATATGAAAGATTCCTTGGTTCAGGACAAATCGATTTACCTATAATGTTAATACATTTTATTGAAGAGTAGGGAAGTTATGGTCATTTATATATTTTGAAAATCGTTTTTTTATAGTAAAACTTTTTTCATTAGCCTAATTCAAAGTTGATGCAAGAATGTAAAAGATTCCTTGGTTCGGGACAAATCGTATTACCTATAATGTTAATACATTTTATTGAAGAGTAGGGAAGTTATGGTAATTTATATATTTTGAAAATCGGTTTTTCATAGTAAAACTTTTTTTATTAACATAATTCAGAGTTGATGCAAGAATGTAAAAGATTCCTTGGTTCGGGACAAATCGTGTTACCTATAATGTTAATACATTTTATTGAAGAGTAGGGAAGTTATGGTAACTTATATATTTTGAAAATCGGTTTTTCATAGTAAAACTTTTTTTAATAACATAATTCGAAGTTGATGCAAGAATATGAAAGATTCCTTGGTTCAGGACAAATCGATTTACCTATAATGTTAATACATTTTATTGAAGAGTAGGGAAGTTATGGTCATTTATATATTTTGAAAATCGTTTTTTTATAGTAAAACTTTTTTCATTAGCATAATTCAAAGTTGATGCAAGAATATAAAAGATTCCTTGGTTCGGGACAAATCGCATTACCTATAATGTTAATACATTTTATTGAAGAGTAGGGAAGTTATGGTAATTTATATATTTTGAAAATCGGTTTTTCATAGTAAAACTTTTTTTATTAACATAATTCAGAGTTGATGCAAGAA
This sequence comes from Andricus quercusramuli, assembly GCA_932178445.1. Taxonomy (NCBI): domain Eukaryota; kingdom Metazoa; phylum Arthropoda; class Insecta; order Hymenoptera; family Cynipidae; genus Andricus; species Andricus quercusramuli. The sequence goes on from CAKNXH010052580.1 coordinate 26,472, forward strand.
TATAAAAGATTCCTTGGTTCGAAACGAATCGATTGACTTATAATAATAACGCATTTTATCAAAGAGTAGGGAAGTTATGGTAATTTATATATTTTGAAAATCGTTTTTTTATAGTAAAACTGTTTTTATTAAAATAATTCAAAGTTGATGCAAGAACAGAAAAGATGTGTTGATTCGAGACGAATCGATTGACCTATGATATTAATACATTTTATTGCAGAGTATGGAAATTGTGAAATTACGTAATATTTGAAAACACGGTTTTTCATAGTAAAACTTTTTTCAGTAACATATTTCAAAATTGATGCAAGAACGGAAAAAATCTCTTGATTCGAGGCATATCGATTGATCTATAATAATAATAATACACTTTATTGAAGATTAGGGAAGTTCTGCTCATTTATAATATCTGAATCATCAGTTTCAAACAGAAAAACTTTTTTGATCGACATAATTTAAAGTTGATGCATGAATAGAAAAGACTTTCTGATCATAAATTTTCAAATAGAGTAATATTATGACAATTTTTGTGAAGAAATCATAAAGCTGGAAAAGGGATAGGGTGCGAAAGAACTTTTTCTTTCCCTTTTCCAGCTCAAAAAATTATTATTTCGAACGCAAGATTTGATTTGTCTGATTTGTCTTTGTATTTAAAACATTTTTTGTATTATTTTGTAATTTTTCGTTTTTGGTAAATTTCTATTTTTAAATTGAGCCAAATGAAGACTTTGGTTTGTCTATTATTAAAAAAAAAACTAATGCTTCCTCTATGAGGAAGCAAATACATTTGCTAACAGGAAGCAAAGTGCTCGTGAAATGAGCACCATATAATTATATAAATACAAACAAAGTGGAAACACTCGAGATCGAATTCACAGCTAGTTTTATTATGCGTGACTTGATAATTAATTAAATTCAGCAAAAATAATGTTTTAAACAAATTATTATTGTTTATGATTATCTTCATCTATATCAGGGCCAGATAGCTGCGGTTTTTTGGCAATTTTTACGTTCCTGTCCTCTTTTCACTTAGTGAGGTAGTAATTAATTTGAGTTAACAAAAAAATTGTTTAAACAATTTAATATTGTTTAAAACTATCTTTTTTTTTGTATAACTGCTACAAAGTAGCGGTTTTTCTAAAATCTTTAACTTTGCATCGCCTTTTTATTTATAAACAAATAATAAGTCAACCACAGCAAAAATTATTTTTCGAATGGTATTGTTGTTTTAAGTTAATTATTTTTGCTCTTTTCTCAATGCTTAAAAAAAATTAATTTAAAGAAAAAAAGCTATTTTACACAAGAGGCAAAAACAAAGAATAGAATAAAAATAACAATTGCTGCATTTCTGACACCTCACTGAAGTCTCTCAGTAACTTATTCAAAGGGAAAGTTGTATTCATATGATCCATGTAGAAAATTTGCAGCGTATTTTAAATATCTGTCTTATTTCAGAATATTAAATTATCAGCATATATATTCACAAAAAGGAAAGAGGTTATTTAAAATATAGTTTTCTCTAATGTTTATTTATTAATTGTTAGTAATTAAGCAGGCGAAACAAAGTGAAAGATTTTAGAAAAAACCGCGACTTTCTAGCATTTATCTGAGAAAAGACAGTTATAAACAATATTAAATTGTTTAAATAACTTTAATTAATTATCACCTCACTAAGTGAAAAAAGGACAGAAAGGTACAAATTGCCGAAAAACACAACTATCAGGCGCAATCGATATAGATGAAGATAGTCATAAACAATAATAATTTGTTTAAACAATTATTTTTGCTAAATATAATTAATTATTAAGTAACGCCTAATAAAAAATAAACAAACAGTTGAAAATTTCAGAATAAACCGAAACATTCTACCAATTAAGCAAAGAGAATATTATTGACAATGATAATGAAGTGTTCAAACAATTATTTTGTTAACTTGAATTCATTATCACTTCACTCGAAATGAAAATTGGACAAAAAGCTAGAAATTTGAAAAAACGCATCTTTCTAGCATTATTCAAATATAATATTAATAATAATTATAATAAATTGTTCAAACAATTATTTTGTTAACTTGAATTCATTATTACTTCACTCCAAATGAAAATTAGACAAAAACCCAGAAATTTCAAAAAAAAAAACCGCATCTTTCTAGCATTATTCAAATATAATATTATTAATAATTATAATAAATTGTTTAAACAATCACTATTATTAACATTGATGAACTATCACTTCCCTCTAATTGAAAATTGGACAACAAATGGAAAATTGGTGAAAAAACCGCGTCTTTCTTACTCCATTCTATGAGAAAATTGCTAAAAACAATAATAAATTGTTTAAACAATTCATGAAATTTCTAATTTCCAGTATTAAGTATTCTTTTATGTATTAGAAACCATTCGCATTATAAAAACCACAAAAAAATCATAATTAGCTCCAAAAACTCGCAAAATCCCTTTTTTCACTTATGGGGTTTCTTTGGGACCCTATAAAACAGACTTATGGGGGTGATATTTGAAAAGTGATATTTTATTCGTATTCTATGGCTAATTGTGAAGAGAAATGTTGAGTTTCAACTCGATTGAGATACTATTGAGGATTCTGAATAAGATTTACAAAACGGTCTTTTTTTCTTATAGGAAATACATGTTGAACTTCATGGGGCTTGCGGCACCCCTAAATATAATTTTTTTTCAAAACAAAAAAAATGGATTTATTTTTGGGTGGATTTGAACAAATTTGGGGGGTGACCCTATGAAAATTAAAAAAAAAATTCAATGTATTTTTGGACCACCCAAATATACATTGATGGGTCTGGAGGGTCAGGCAAAACTTCAGTATACACAACCCTTTGGCATTTATCAAGAAACAAAGGAAAAAAGTTTGTAATATGGCATTTACAGGAATCGCTGCTAAATTACTTCCAATGGGAAAAACAGTTCATAAAGTGTTTGCCTTACCAGTTCTACATACTATACAGTGATTCATCATCATCTATTAAGGTCCCAGGTGTGAATTGACCGTCGGCCCACGGTCGGTCCAACCTTCGGACGGTCGGCCCAACTTTGTGCGTCACTGGTCGGGCCAACCAGCTAAATGATAACGGTCAACCGCCTTTGGCTTCTCAAAGTCGGCCCGATATTTGGTCCCATGTATGGGCCATCTATTAAGATGATGTCGGCCCAACCCTGGACAACAATGTGAGGCCCACTTTGATTTTGAAGGTTCGTACTACACATGTGGAAATACACAAAATAGGTATTCAAAAAATAAATAATAATTGATTGCGAGTATTTTGACTATAAATGTTAATGGTCCTGCTTAGATTGAATACATATATTACATTTTTTTAAATTATTTTACAAATAAAATTTCTAACCCTACGGGGTTTCGAACCTACACCTATACCTGAATCCATCGCCTAGCAGTCGGGAGTCTTACCCATTACTCTATACCTGAAGAATTGAAAGTCAATGAAAAAACCATCCTCATAAGCTACAGCTCAAAGTAGTTAAAAAACAATTTGTTAACTGTTTTTTCTCATTAATTTTTGTATTATTATGCATCATATATAATATGAATATAAATTATATAATATTTTAATAAATAATTCAAACCAATATTATGTCGACGGTCGGGCCATCTCTTGTCCAGAGTCGGACTGACCGTACTCTCACGATTTTTTTTTAACAATGAACCAGCGTTTATCCGACGGTCGGCCCATATTTGAGCCACGGTTTGACCGACCGTCGGGTGCAACATGGTGACTTGTACAAGCCAATGTTATGCCGACGGTCGGGCCATCTCTTGTCCAGAGTCGGGCCGACCGTACTTTCACGGTTTTTTTTTTAACAATGAACCAGCGTTTATCCGACGGTCGGCCCATATTTGGGCCAAGGTTTGACCGACCGTCGGGTGCATCATGGTGACTTGTGGCTAACCGACTGCTGTATCCAGAGTTGGACCGACCGCATTCTTTCGGTCGTACCGACCAATCTGCCATAGTTTATCCGATCTTCGGCCCAACGTTGAGCCAGAAATGGGCCGACAGACGGCTTTCCGTCCACCGCCGACGTCGGTCGCCAACGTCGGTGAGACCATGGCAGTTTGAAAACACCTTAGTCGGCCCAACTCTAATTACCGTAGATCGATTACCAAAGCAGGGCCGACTTCGGGCCGATGGTCAATCTCTGGCAACCGACCGAATTTCGCACCTGGGGTTCAATCTAAAGAAGGCCTGTATCTTATAGATATTGATGTATTCATTTGGGATGAAGCATGGCTCCGAAGTATGTATTAGAAATTATGGACAGAACACTGCTAAGAGATATCACAATATCAAATGTTATATTTGGCGATAAGACAGTTATTTTAGGAGGTGATTTCAGACAAGTATTGCCAATGAAAGAACGAGGTACGAGATCAGAAATTATTAATTTATCAATGAAGAATAGTAAATTATGGAAAAATTTTGAAAAATTCACATTGACGGAAAACATGAGAGCTTTGCCGGAGGAATCTGAATTTACTGATTTATTGTTGAAAATTGGTAACGGTGAAATGAAGGATACAAATAATTTCATCGAATTACCAGAAAGAGTGATTGCAGAAAGAAATGCAGACATAGTTCAACGTACGGAGATCTTATTAAAGATAAAAAATTTGAGGAGGTGTCATCGCGTGCTATTTTATCTACTAGAAATTTTGATGTAGAAGAAATTAATAAATGAGTAGTAGAATTATTGGATAATGATAGAGAGAAAATATATAAATGTATTGACTGCACTGAAAATTGTGATAATGGCAAAATGTTCATGAAGTGATTTTACCAGAATATTTAAACACTTTAGTACCACCTGGTTTACCACCCCATGAATTGCGTTTGAGAGTTTCCTCTGTGATAATGCTTATAAGAAATCTTAGCATAAATGAAGGATTATGCAATGGAACGAGATTATTAATTCTTGATTTGTCAAACAATTTAATTAAATGTAAAATATTAACAGGAGACAAGTGTGGAAACATTGTGTTTTTGAATCGTGTAACTTTATATTGTAATAACTCGTACCCTTTTACCTTTAAAAGGAGGCAATTTCCAATTACACGCAAAAAATATATTCACTTCTGTTTTTCCTGTGCTATATTAACTAATATATCATGAATATTGTAAAAGTAACATATTAAGTTTCAGATATCACATTTAATTTTACATTCAATTTCATAGTTAATTACTTTTTCATAATCATATTTTAATTTCTAAGGCAGAAGATTTCTTTGAAATATGATTTCTTATTCACATACTTTTCAATTTGATTTAAATTGATAATCATGAATCATAATACAATTAAAATACAAGTTTTCAATTTTAATTACTTCACAAATAAAATTCACATTCATGAAAATTCATGTATTAATTTGTATTTTATAATAATTCTATTGATACACAAAGGGGCTTCCGTTTTCGGTACCGATCGTGAGAGAACTCTTTTGTGTCAAGTGTTGCGTTTTTTGGCTTTGGTGAAGGGAATCAGCGTGTGTGGGTGCAGAAAGGGCAGTGAGTGCGGAGAGCAGGGGTAAAGGAAGAAGGGTGAGTGAAGGCAAGTGTGCAAAGGGTGGAAATAAGTTGTGAGAAAGGAAAGTTGAAACGTGCAAATTTTGTTTTGAGGTTAGGTATAGAAGGTGGTTGTCGGGAAGGGGGGCAAGAGGTAGGCAGGTGAAGAGAGGGTAGCGTCGTGGAACAGTGGGTAAGGTTGGATACTGGGATGCCGACGGTAAGAAGCCCGCAAACGGGCGCCAGAGGGCAGGGAGAGGAAGAAGCAAGAGCGGACGAGGTTTTGAGCGTGGTTAGTGGGGAGAAGGGAGAATTTGACAGTAGCGATGACGAGACGTTCGAGACACCGACCAGGGAGAGAAGGGGTTCAGGCACGAGCCAGAAACGCGGGAGACCATCAAACCTACAGCGCCTCAACAGGCTAGGTAGAGCGGGCTCGAATAGGAGTCTGGATGAATGGCACAAAAAGGGGAACGTGACTAGCAGAGAAGGGGAAGATAAAAGGAAGAGAGAGGAAGGGGAAGATGATCCGGAAAGGGACAAGGATAACAAGAAAATGAAAAGTAAACGAAAAACACCAGACAGAGATTGGGGGGATGGGGGGATGTTTGAGAAGCTAGCGGCCCTCATAAAAGGGTTTAGAGAGGAAACAAGGAAGAGTCTGGAAGATATGAATAGGCAGGGGAAAGAAGTTAGGGGGGAAGTGAGAAAAGTAAGAGAAAAGTGGGAAGAGTGGGATAAACTCTGGAAAGAGGAGAAAGACAAGGTATGGGGTAAACTAGAGGCCATAGAGAATAGACAGAGAGAGATTGACGAACAGACAAATAGGGAGATAAAACAACTGGAAGAACGGGTAAGCAAATTAGAAGTTAGGAATGAGCATATGGGGAAGGGAACAGAAAGTGCGGAAAAAGTAGAAGGGAGTGATAAAGTGCAAAATGACAATGAAAGAATGAAGAAGAGACTGAGTGAGATCGAAAGAAGATTGGAAGGGGAAGAAAGGGCGAAGAGAAAAAATAACATAGTAGTCAAGGGATTGAAAATAGAGAGTGAAACAGGGGAAATTGAAATCAAAAATCTGCTGAGAGATATTGGAACTCGGGTAAGGGTAGAAGGAGTTAAGAGATTAGGAATGACGAAGGAAGGAAAAGAAGGAATGTTTGTAGTAAAAGTAGGGAGTGAGGAGGAGAAAAAGAAAATTATGGAGAACAAAAAATTATTGAAAGGAAGAAGGGAGAGAATTGAAGAATTGAAGAGGATTTGACTTGGAGGGAGAGGAAAAGGAGATGGCAAATAGAACAGAGAGCATGGATAGAGAGGAAAAAGGGATGCATGGTATGGATAGGGCGAGACAGACTATGGATAAATGGGGAGGAGTGGGTCTGGGACGAGGAAGTAGAAGAAATAAGGAAAAAGGGAAAAAGGATTGAGAAAGATAGAAGAAAGGAAGATTCAAAAGAGGCTAGAGAGCAAACAGGGGGGTTTCCAAAAAGCAAGGCGGAAGAAAAGTAAGGAGGATAGAGGAGGGAAGGGAGGAGAAAAAAGTGAAAATAGCTTTCTGGAATGTGTCAGGCTTGAAGAACAAGAATGAAGGTTTCTGGCGGGAGTTAGAAAAGTGGGACGTGATTATGATGAGTGAAACCTGGGCGGATGAGAAGGATTGGAAGGGGATGAAAAGGTTGTTACCTAAAGGGTATGTGTGGACAATGCAAGAGGCAAGGAAGGAACACGTTAAAGGTAGAAGAATGGGCGGCATGGTATCAGGGGTGAGAAAAGAATGGGCAGTAAAAGGTAAAATAGAGCAGGACAGAGAAGAAAAGGAGGGAACAATGGTAAGAAGGATTATAATAGGGAAAGTCAAAATAGCGGTGGTTTGTGTATATAGAAGAAGAGGGGAAGAGGAAGGTTGGAGAGTAATAAGGAGGTGGATGGAGGAAAAGAAGGAAGAATTGGTTTTGATAGGAGGTGACTTAAATGCCTGGACTGGCGAGCAAGGGGGAGGGATTTGGGATGAAGAAAAGGAGGCATATATGAGGAGCTCCAAACATAGGGAGATAGACCGGGAGGGGAGGAAGTTACTAGACATAATAGGAGAAACCGGATGGTTTATATGTAATGGCAACATGAAAGGAGATGAGAAAGGAGAGATTACATTTATAGGTAAGGGAGAAACAATCATAGACTACATCTTGGCAGAAGAAAGAATGAGTAATATGATATGCAGTATGAATGTAGGGAATGAGATAGGGTCAGAACACTTCCCAGTAATAGCTACACTGAAAGGTGGCGTCCATAAGCGTGGCAGAGGGAGAAAGGAAAGAGGGGGGGAAAGGGACACGAAAATGGGAGTCTGGGGGGTAGATAAATTAAAAGTGTTTGAACAGAAGATGGAAAAGGAGAATATTAGATATGAAAAGGAGGAGGGGGTAGACTCGTTAATTAAAAGGTTGAAAGGGTCGATTGAGAAGGTGAAGAATGAGATAGGTACAAAAGAAGGAAGAGAAGAGGGAAAGAGAGGATGGTGGGACGAGGAATGCAGGGAGAGTAAGGAGAGAATGAAAGAGTCTGTAAAAAAGTGGAGGAAAGGAGAAATAGAGAAGGCGGAGTACAACAGGAGAAAAAGAGAACATGAGAAGATGCTGGAAGGGAAAAAGCAAAGGGGAAAGGAGAAATACAAGGAAGAAGTAGAAAAAGCAATCAAAGAAGGTAGGGTCTGGGATGTGATAAACAGGGAAAGAGGAGGAAGGAAGGGCGTGAATGAAGAAATAGAAATGGAGGAATGGACGGATTATTTTAAGGGTCTGTTAGGGGGAGAACAAAATAAGATCAAAGGGGAAAATAGAAAGACAGTCCAGGGAGAAACGGAGGAAGCGAACGAAATAACAAGAGAAGAAGTAAATGAGGCGATAGATAGACTGAAAAGAAACAAGGCCACAGGAGAGGATGGTATGGAGAACGAAGCGATAAAGTATGGAGGAGAAGGGATTAGGGAAGTGATGTGGAGGATATGCAACAAGGTCTGGAAAGGAGAAGGGTGGCCGGAGGAGTGGATGACAGGGCTGGTAGTACCGCTTGTTAAGAAAGGGGAGGGTAAGAAGGTAGAAGAGTACAGAGGGATCACTCTCATGCAAGGGGGCTATAAAATATACACAGAAATTCTAAGAAAAAGGTTAGAGAATCAGATAGAAGAGAAGCAAAGTATCCCACACAACCAGACGGGATTTAGAAAAGGGATGGGGACAATAGACAACATTTACGTACTCAACTACTTGGTTAACAGAAACTTAGGGAGAAAAAGAGGGAAATTAGTCGCTTTGTTTGTAGATTTCAAAGCAGCTTTTGACTCAGTGAATAGAAAAGTGCTATGGCAGGCAATGAAAGAGAGGGGAATAGAAGAAGGGCTGGTGGAGAGGATAAAGGAAATTTTTACTGAAACCAGGATTAGGGTGAAGATACGCGGGGAAAAAGGGGAGGTTTTCTGGACAGGAAGAGGTCTAAGGCAAGGGTGCCCGTTGAGTCCACTACTTTTTAATTTGCTGCTGGCAGACCTAGAGGAGAAGCTAAAGGAGAAAGGGAAAGGGGGGACGATCCTGGGTAATAGCAAACTATACTCCCTAGCATACGCGGACGACGTAGTTCTAATAGCAGACGATGAGAAGGGGATGAACCTAATGATAAGAATTTTCGAAGAATACGTGGGAACAAAAGAACTGACGGTGAACGTAGGGAAGACCAAGGTGATGTGCTTCAGAAATAAAAAGACCAAAATAGGTTACGTTTGGAAGATGAACGGACAAACAGTGGAAATTGTGGAGGAGTTCTGTTACCTAGGTTTTTGGTTTGAGTCAGGAGGGGGAAACGATTTGCAGGTGAGGAAAAGAATCGAAAGTGCGAGTAAAGTAATGGGCCAAGTATGGGGTATAGGAAAGAGAAGGTTCAAGGACGATTGGAGAATGAGGGTTTGGTTGTTTGATGCGTTGGTTTGGGCGGTGTTGTGTTATGGAGTGGAGGTTTGGGGATGGAAGGAACATAGGAAGGTGGAAAGCATACATGAGAGATTTCTGAGATGGGTAATGGGGGTCAGTTGGAGTTGTCCAGGATACATGATAAGGGAAGAACTAGGAAGGGAAAAAATGGTAACTAGACAAATTAAGAGAGCCTGGAGGTTTGAAGAGAAACTGAAAGGGGGGGAGGGGAGCAGGATAGCACAAGTATGCTTGGACGAAGTTCGGAACAAGGAGACGAGAGGAAATTTGGGAAACTCGAAATGGGAGGAAGAAAGGACAAAAATGAGGAATGTTTGTGATATGCAGGAAGGGGTTCTGGATTGGCAGAACATAGAATTAGAGCTATTAGTAAGACAAGGAGAAGAGAGATGGAGAAAGATTATGGATTCGAAGTACAATAGATGGTATATGATGGTCAAAGGGTTGACGGAACCAGAATATTTGCAAAAGATGAAAAAGGAAGACAAATGGAATAGGGTGGTACGGTTTAGAATGGGGGAAGGAGTGAGATCTTGTAGATATTGGATGGATGAAGAGGATAATTTGTGCAGAGTATGTGGATACGAGGTGGAGTCATGGGCACATGTGTTAGAGAGGTGTACAGGAGAGGAAGATGGACAGTTGAGTGTGGATGAGTGTGTGAGATGGATCTTGGATGGTAATGGACAGGGAGTGATGTGGATGAAAAAGCTGGAAGAAATAAGAGAAAGTAAGGGAACAGGGCAGAGCCAAACGGGTAATCCTCTGTGAAGGAAAGTCACTAGAAAAATGGTAAATTTTAAATCGTTGAAAATGCAATTGATGGTAAGAGAAAACGGAAGCCCTGGAAGGTCGCTCATACTTAGATTTGTAGAAAGTTAAGAATAATAGTATTAATATGACTGTTATCATGTAAGGCGAAGATTTAGAATATAAGCAGCGAATAAGTTAGACTAAGGATGAAATGTAAAGATATGTACAGGGAGCGGAGGCCCTCAAACCCGTAAAAGGGAGAGATTAAATATACATACATACATACATACATATTGATACACAAATTATAACTCACGGCGATTAATGTAATTTTATTAATAAACAAAAATTAAAATTGATTATTTTTAAATCGAAGGAAAAAATCACACGTATTTCGGGTTGTATGGGAGAAATCAAAGATGCCGGCACGTTAAGGGCCAAACAATAATACAAATAATATTGTCAGTAACTTCTTTTTTGTAAACAATGGGAAAAAAATTATTTTTCAACATAAGTGTTTCTGGATAATATATTTTTTTCTTGGAATGGAAGCTTCTAATGTGTCCCCTAAGGGTTTACATTGTTCTTGTATCTCTTCCCTATTCCTTCACACACCCCCCACACACTTACTTGGTGGTGGGAGGGGGACCTACAGTTTAAGGTGGGTTCCGAACCACCAAGAGCAACAGCCTTAAGTACTTAGAGAACCTTTTTCTCTAGAGGTACCGGTCCCATGACTCTCCGGAGATGAACAACTCCCTTGCTTGGCAAATGTTCACCGCATGGGCCACCGAGGCTCTTCCAGAGTGCGAGGCGGGAATCGAACCCGCAAGCCGACGGAGTGGGTCCAAAGCGTATGCCTTAACCCCCACGACCATCGTCCCACTGGGGGCTATATAATAGGGTTTTTTTTTTTCAAAGTCAGATAAAACATTTCCAATGAATGGATCTTATAGTTTATAAAATTCTAATTTCAAAAACGCCCATAAAATATTTGTACGTATTGTTTACTATTTTTAATTTAAAGTTAAAATATGAATGTCCAATCACGATGTCGATTGGAGGGCCCCTTAGACGCCAAAGTGGTCGGCACGAAGTAGTATAAGGAGACCCCACTCCCATGCGGTCTTTGGAAAATTCGGACGCGTAGATTAGAATTTAGTTAGTTTGCACGTAGAGGGAAGATAGGTATAGAGGCGACAATGCCCACGAAGCTTAGAAGATGGGCGCGGGGAATGAGACGTCGGGAGTAGGCTTAGTTAGGGAACCAGCGATGCGAGGGCGCTAGTATCGCGAACTAGCCAAGCAACCGTTCCCTCTACCCCTCCACACCTCCACGAACGTAGAGGGAAGATAGGCTTAGCTTGGACTTAGGGTGACAAGTGAAAGAAACTGTTACTTGCCAGTTTTTCATCGTAACCAAGAACTGCTGCTAATAATCTCGTTGATTTTGAATATTTGCCAAGTATGCATTTCATTAAAAATGAATTTTCAAGTGTATATTATAGTAGATTAATTATCTCAGGAAGACGAAATAAATGCAAATAATCATTGAAAATTTTCCTATGCTAGAATTTTATACTTATATTTAATTCTGAGTCAGTAAACGCCTCTTTTCTAGATCATTTGATTTTTTCAATTGGAAAAATACAGTATTGACCGAATCCATTTCAAATCAGGCAAGTTCTACACTTGAAGTCGCAGAATCTCTCGGGGGCGATATATGATGTTTTCAGAGGAAATTAGGCGATACATATTTTTGCGATTTGTGAAAACAAATTTTTGTACAGAGTTATGCGTATTTGAATTTTTTGCTTTGTGTTTCAAAAAAACCCCAATTTTTTCTTCAAACTCGTATAACTTTTGACCTAATTGAGATATTTACTATTTATTTTCAGATTCTGGTAGAGTTCATCGCCTTCTTTCGAAACTTGCGAGAACATGAAAAAAATCTTCGAAATTAACAAAATAGCGGCAGTTTTTCTGAAAATGTTAAAAGTCGATTTTCTCAAAAAACCCACACTTATATTTTTTGCAAATTTTTTGTTGAATTTGTACTATCATAAGGAAAATACCTTGTAGGTTTAATGCGGGCTAAATAACATTTATGATATCTTGTACCATTTCCGAGAAAAGTGTAAAAATTCCATTTTCATAAACAAAAAATTGTCTTCATTCCTGGCTTATGGAAATATCCACCATTTATTTTCAATATAAGGAAATATATATACGTTCATATGAGGAAAGCTCCATGTTAGTTTTACGTGGTCTGAACAATTTTTATCATCAGAAAATTATTTTTCATAAATTAGAATTTTGAAATTCAGACGGTACTTTTATATCAGTGTTGGACCCAGTTCTTGATACTGACTTCACCTTACTTGAAGTACAAAAAGTTATCTCGGGTTGTAAAAAGAATAAAGCTGCAGGTCCGGATGGTATAACTAATGACTTTTTCAAACATCTAACCCCCGAGTGGGATCATTATTTGCTCAATATTTTTAATACTGTTCTTAACTCCGAAAAAGTTCCTAACCAATGGTCTGCTGTTGATATGTTCATGCTTCACAAGACGGGCGATAAAAGTGACCCATTAAACTATCGAGGGATAGCTCTTATGAACTCAATAACTAAAATCTTTACGACGCTACTCACTGCTAGATTATCAAAATCGGCGGAAGCATATAAACTGTTGCCAGAGGAGCATCTGAAAACGTGGATCCAGGTATGATTTATTTATTTTTCAAACTGAGATTGGGACTTTTGTAACTTAAATTGTTTCAGCAAAAAATTTCAAAATTCGAATTTATGAAAAATAACTTTCTGATGATAAAAATTGTTCAGCCCACGTAAAACTAACATGGAGTTTTTCTCATATGAACGTATATATATTTTTTAATATTGAACAAAAATGGTGGGTATTTCCATAAGCCAGGAATGAAGACAATTTTTTGTTTATGAAAATGGAATTTTTTCATTTTTCTCAGAAATGGTACAAGATATCATAAATGCTTAAGAGAACTTTTTGTAGAACTTTTCTAAATGCGCAAACTATTTTCTCGAAATTTTTTTGTATCTGTTGTTTTAAAAAAATGCGAAAATTCGATTTTATGAAAAAAATTCTCCTGCCCACAAATGTTATTTAGCCCGCATTGAACTTACAAGGTATTTTCCTTATCATAGTACAAATTCAACAAAAAATTGGCAAAAAATATAAGTGTTTCGTTTTTTTGAGAAAATCGACTTTTAACACTTTCAGAAAAACTGCCGCTATTTTGTTAATTTCGAAGATCTTTTTAATTTTCTCGCGAGTTTCGAAAGAAAGCGATAAACTCTACCAGAATCTGAAAAGAAATCGTAAATATCTCAATTCAAATACGCATAACTCTGTACAAAAATTTGTTTTCACAAATCGCAAAAATACCTTTCGCCTAATTTCCTCTAAGACCCAACATATTTTGTCCCCGAGAGATTCTGCAACTTCAAGTCTGGAACCTGCCTGATTTGAAATGGATTCGGTCTATTGAAAAATGTAGATATACAATTTTGTAAGGAAGACATATATTAATTAAAAATAAGCAAATTGAAACTTCTTGGTTTTAAAAAATTATCGGAATTGCAAGTCTTTCCCCACTACAGAAGAGTTGATAAAGTTTCTTGGTGACTAGGAGGTTTTAAATTGAAAATTTTCAAATATTCTTTCACAAAAATAAATTCATTATACTTTTACAGTTCTATTTTCAATCCAATTTTACTTTGTAATTACTTCGCCATCTTCGATTTCGCAAATTCAATTAATTATGCAAATTAAGTTGTACTCTGCCAAGTTTTTGAAATTTTCACATGAAAATTTAGTCAGTTACAAGATGTTTTAGTAGGCATGTAATTCACTGAAAATCAATATTCTTGTTAATAATGTAAAAATACTATTACTTCAGAGCTCATTCCGGGCATTGAAATACGACTAAAAAACCTGTCTCCAGTCATACTAAAATGAAACCACTCGTGGGATTCCAGAGTCGTTTTTCTACATTGAAAATAATAACACCATGAAGTTATCATATTTCAAAAAAGGACTCGAAAAATACGATACAGAAAAAAAAATCTCTGGTTTTTACAGAGAATGTTTGATAATATTTTGAACATTTTCCAATAATAACTATGAGTATTTATTCTGAACATTTTGTGATAATATATCACTAACAGCATAATACTTTCATGGACGTAGCAAAAAGCGTTTGTTTATTTATAAATTAACAGCATATGCATTTTAGGAGTGCTTAGACAAAATCAAGTCCGAATCTCAATGTGTATTTTCGATTTTTTTTGTTCCTTGTGGGTCAAAAATGAACCACGTTGAAGTAGAAATAAATTGGTCTGCTTTTACAGAAAAATTGATTTTTCTCGAAAAAGGCAAATCATAACGCAAAATTATATACAATATCTGAGGGAGATATGCGAAGGAAATTGTTAGAAAGTAGTGTGAATCATCTGTCCCGCTTATGGAGAGGTCTTTAAGTATGCATAATTTATAAAGAGACTGATGATCCAAAAATACTCTTTTTTATAAGCTGCATCTTTTACATTCTGCATAATTTGCCAATATGATCAGATGTTTTTAAAAAGATGAATTTTTGTATTAAAGCAGACAAATTTACTATAAGTGACCTCTGAATAATATTTGATTCATGTCTCTTTCAACGTGGTTCATTTATAACCCAAAGGGAACAGAAAAATCGAGAATGCAAGTTGAGATTCAGAATTTTTTTTTTTTGTATACCCCTTATGAATATTTTAATTCAGAATTGATTATTATTCATTTTTGCCTCATTTCGTTTGCTGCAAAAACATGTCTTTGCATATTTATGGCGAATAGATCCCTTATTTTCATGGAAAAATTTAGATCTTATGTTTTTTATTGAATTATTCTCTTAAGTTGATGGTAATCATATTGTTTAACATTTCTTCCATGATGAATGTTTATAATCTTTTCAGTACGTCATTGCAATCACTTTCATTAAAAAGAAATGTAGCTTCTCAGTCATAACTCAAAACATGTTGTTTGTAGAAACTTGTACGAATATAGTATTCATTAATATTTGCAAACAATTTTAGTTATAAAGAGAAATTTTTTTTCATAATATTCAATAAGTGGTTAAAACCTAAATCATCACAACTCGTACCAATTTTATTGAAACTGTTTGAAATTGAGTACACGTACAAAGTATACTCAGCGAATGCCTGCAAAATAATAAAAAGTTGAAAATGACCTTTAGTTTAATAATATCCAATTGAAAATTAAGGTTGGTCGGTAACCACATTTTCCTACTTTCGGAGACAAAAAGTATCGAGGCAACTTCAGACTAAAAACAACCTCCAGCAAGAAAGTTGTTCCATATAGTTCAAAGAAAATACCTGGAATATTTTAGATAAATTCATCAAAAATTGACTGAAATATGTACTTTGAAAATAGTACGAGGGTCCGGTGAGTTATTGAGTTATTGGATCCGAGTCCTCAACTGTACCTACGATAATGATAAAATGTTTTTTTATTTATAAGTTTTTAAAAAAAGTTTTACCTACATTATTCAGATTTTTTCCACAAGTGCAGAAAGATAAGTATGCAAGTAGAAAATGTATAAGTACAAAACCAAATAATGTAAAAAATGCCCATACATTTTATTATAATTCTAAGAAAATAATTATTGTATGCAAAGGATATTATTTGTACATTTTTATTTGTGTATTTATTAATAAGTTCACGTGTTTGTTCTGGTTACAATTTAAAAGCAAATAATTTTCAATAAATGCTCGCATATTGTAATAATAATGACTATTGTAATGAATCATTCTAAGAAAAGAATTATTCATCTGGGCGAATCATAAAATTTCTAATGGCGTCGTTTTGAAAAAAACGTTCTTTTTTTCAATTTTAACTTGAAATATCAAAATACAAAGTTTCAACTGAAAAACGTATCGGTGGATATTTCCATTCACGAAAATATTGGAAGAAAGTTAATAGCCAGAATATAGTTCGGAAAGACCAGTCCAGGTATAAGGGTTCTAAATTTTTTGCAGTTCGACTCATGTACACGGCACACTCTCTTCACCTACCCCACTCACACACGTTAAGCGTAAAAGCACTGGTTCGCGACACTAGCGCTTCCGCGATGCTGGTTCCCTAACTAAGCCTTCCCCTGCCGTCTCGCTCCCTTTAGCGTGCTTCAAGCGTAGAGGGAAGATAGGTATAGAGGCGACAATGCCACCAAGCTTAGAAGAAGAGCGCGGGGAATGAGACGTCGGGAGTAGGCTTAGTTAGGGAACCAGCGATGCGAGGGCGCTAGTATCGCGAACCAGCCACGCAACCGTTCCCTCTACCAAAGATTTATCTTTGCCTCTACCCCTCTCCGCCTCTACAAACGTAGAGGGAAGATAGGCCTAGCATGGGCTTAGCGTGACAAGTGAAAGAAATTGTTACTTGCCAGTTTTTCACCGTAACCAAGAACTGCTGCTAATCATCTCGTCGATTTTGAATATTTGCCAAACATGCATTTCATTAAAAATGAATTTTCAAATGTATATCATCAGGGTGGTCCAAAAATTCGACTTTCGATTTTTGGTGATAAAACCCTCCCCCCCCCCATTTTGTTGGTTTTCCGGAAAAATAAATTCCGTATTTTTTTTTTTTCAACGTTAACCCGTGCCCCCGGGCTTTTGAAATTAACATGGGGTTTTAAATGGGAAAAGCTCGATTTTCAAAAAAAGGGGAAAAAGAAGTACTTATTATACATTTTTTCTCAATTAAAGTATTGTCACCTCTTGAGGAGTATTTAAGGAATAATTTCCACCCAATAGCTTTTAATTTTGATACACCTGAACCCCTTTAATTGTGCCCGGAAAATGCCCCAAAAAATGCAAAATAGCAGTTTTCTATCAAATTCATGCTAAAGACGGTATTTAAAAAAAAATTTCAACATTAATTATTTTTAATCGATAAGCGACGAGTTTTAAAGTATATTTTAAATAATTTTAAATTGTTTAAACAATTAGTATTTGTTTGAACAATTTTTTCTCCCTAAAATCGTAAGAAGTTATTATTTTTCGAAACTAATGGGACAATTAAAGAATGTTGAAAGCAATACATTTTTGAAGTATGTTTGGTAATTATTTAAACAATTTTCTGAAAGAATTTCTGTAAAGAAAGGAAACGAAGGAAACGAAGGAATAGTAAGGAGTGGTATCACCCTATGTGTTCGGTGAGCAGAGGTGGGACAAGTGACGTCCAATAATTCGTTAATGCTAGCTACGAATGAAAACTCGAATGCTCCCCAGTGCACATGCGCAGAGCTGTTTTCGCAGTCACATGTTATACCCACTCAATATGCTACCTTTTGACATCTCGATGCACATGTAGGCTATGTTCGTTTGTTTATGTTCGTTCAATACAAAAGTTCGAAACTTCAAACGCGTGTTGACATCGTTGGCATGGCAACATACAAAGTATACTCAGCGAATGCCTGCAAAAGAATAAAAAGTTGAAAATGACCTTTTATTTAATAATATCCAATTGAAAATTAAGGCCGGTCGGTAACCACATTTTCCTATTTTCGGAGACAAAAAGTATCGAGGCCACTTCAGACTAAAAACAACCTCCAGCAAGAAAGTTTTTCTATATAGTTCAAAGAAAATACCTGGAATATTTTAGATAAATTCATCAAAAGTTGACTGAAATACGTACTTTGAAAATAGTACGAGAGTCGGATGAGTTAATGGATTCGAGACCTCAACTGTACCTACGATAATGATAAAATGTTTTTTTATTTATAAGTTTAAAAAAAAAATTTTACCTACATTATTCTGATTTTTTCCAAGAGTGCAGAAAGATAAGTATGAGAGTAACGAATGTATAAGTACAAAATCAAATAATATAAAAAATGCCCATACATTTTATTATAATTCTAAGAAAATAATTATTGTGTGCGAAGGATATTACTTGTACATTTTTATTTGTGTATTTATTAATAAGTTCATGTGTTGGTTATGATTACAATTTAAAAGCAAATAATATTCAATAAATGCTCACATACTGTAATAATAATGACTATTGTAATTAATCATTCTAAAAAAAGAATTATTCGTCTGGGCGAATCAAACAATTTCTAATGGGTTCGTTTAAAAAAAAAAGTTCTTTTTTTTCAATCTTAACTTGAAATATCAAAATACAAAGTTTCAAATGAAAAACGTATCGGTGGATATTTCCATTCACGAAAATATTAGAAGAAAGTTAATAGCCAGAATATATTTCGGAAAGACCAGTCCAGGTATAAGGGTTCTAAATTTTTTGCAGTTCGACTCATGTACACGGCACACTCTCTTAACCTACCCCACTCACACACGTAAAGCGTAAAAGCACTGGTTCGTGGCACTAGCGCCGCCGCGTTGCTGGTTCCCTAACTAAGCCTTCCCCTGCCGTCTCGCTCCCCTTAGCGTGCTTCAAGCTACCCATTGCATTGTCGCCTCTATACCTATCTTCGGGCCCGAGCACAATGGAGACCCGAACTCGAAACCTGAACCCGAAGATATCTCTGTCCTTTTTTACCGTAGCTACGCTAAAAAAGGACAGAGTAATCTTCGGGTTCAAGTTTCGGTTTCAGATGTCCATTGTGCTCGGGCCCTTCCCTTTACGGTTTGCGTACAGAGGGTCCAGAGACAGTGTGGCAACCTAGCCGGATGCCGCCATTTTACGGTCTGATTCGCTGAGGTCAGCGCGATTTTTAAAATTACACACACGCAGATCCTGTCAAATGAAATCAATAAAACTATACATTTATTGAAGTAAATAAATGTACAAGCTATTAACCCATACATCCAGGGGACAGTTGATTTATTGAAATGAATAAATAGAACAAGAAGTTATTAACCCACACACCCGGGGAAAGCTGATTTATTCAAATTAATAAATAAAACATAACCCTCAACTCTTACATACCTGGCGGTATTTTCATTTATTTTCAAAAATTAAAATAATAAACCCACGCAGCCACGTGGATCTTTGCTTTATTTGAATAAATTTGAAAATAAAAAAAAGCAAATCTACATCATTTTTTATTTTATAAAATAAATAAAAAACCAAAAACTTTAATCCCGATACCCGAGAGTATCTTCACTTCAATATATTAAAAAATTAAAATAAGAAACCCACGCACTTTGTGCATCATATTTCATTTTATGAAATTATTAAAAAAGAAATAAATTTTTTAAGAAATATGATTTTTTTAAATATATATCTGCGAATTGAAATGGATGATCTGCTCAGTGAATATACAGTTTTTATTATTTTACAAATATTTTTTTTAGTGGGTAAACAATTAAGAACAAAGCTGGAATATGTTTAATCAATATTTCACAGTATAAACTTGTATAAAAACGTTTGATAAAAAATGATTACTTATAAAAATATCTTTTTCAGTTATGTACGGTAAATAAAAAAAAATCGATAAATGGTTGATGACAATGATTCCATAATGTAAATATTACTCTATAAAACAAAAATCAAGAATAATCTGGAAATTATAGGTACCACCCATTGACCACCCATCTCACGGATGTGAGACGTGGCCATAGGTGTATTTTACCGCGGTTCTACTGGGGGCCATTGACATTTTTTCCAGATGGCAGTTGCTCTTAGTGGTACCCTGCGGTACCACTAAATGTTAAAAGTAGATCAATTTCAAAAGAGATTGATTACTAGAACTTAAAAAAATAAAATAGAAACTATAGTTTAAAATGTACGCAAAAGAAATAGATATATATCGTCTGAAAATAATGTTCTTCAACTACTTGCATATTTAAACATAAAAAAATTATTAGTAACTATTTAACTGGCGATTCTGTACATCTTAACTGCATAAAATGCTTAAAAAACAATCATGATGTATACTGTTTACATCAATGTATACTGCATACTACGCGCCTCCGCTACCAAGTGTACTAAGTATATCTATATATGTGGCGGAAGTTGACGTAAAATGGCGGAGCCAATCAGTAAAAATAACACTAGGTTGCCACACTGTCTCTGGACCCTCTGTATGCAAACTAACTAAATCCGAATCCACGCGTCAAAATTTTCCGGGAGTGGGGTCTCCTTATACTACTTCGTGGTGGTCGGATTTTCCACCAATCACACATTATGTGTCAGTGATTCTCAAATATCTTTTTATGTGCCGATGTTTTGTTTTGGTTATCTGCACCATCTGCACGTCGAAAATATAAGTCGCAGAATATTGTTTTAACAAATGTCAAAGGAATTTTTCGTAAAAGCAAATAGCGGAAATCTGCAGAAAATAGATATATATTCATGGTATGACTTCGTAAGTGGAGAAATACGAGGAGTTAAAAAAAAAACGGTTAGGTGGCCTAACCTCTTTATAAGATAAAGATAACCATACTTTTTTAGTGCCCACATACTATAGCATACCCACAGCCTACCAGATTAAGTATTGTAGCGCCTCTCATGAGAAAAGTTGAAACTGTTGAAAACCAACGGCAAAATCTATGTTACAAAGGTTTTCCACAAGAGGATCTAGATCTGAAGTGATATAGGATGTGGGTACGAAAAAGTGGGGGTACTACTTTCCGAATTAGCCCATAGAGTTGGATCTCCTTATACTACTTCTTTTATTACACTAATAATTTTCATACAAATTTTATAAAAAATCATATATTTTACTATTAATTTTTATAAAAATTTTATAAAAAATTACATATTTTATTCTTTAAATTCATAGGTTTCAATATATAAAAATTATTTTAAACATACACTTGCGGTGTATCATTATTTCACTTCATTTATAAAAATAATTAACTGTTGTTTCATACAGTTAGGGCGAAATTCCACAGACATAAATTACTACAATGACAAATTATAGATTACTGATAGAATGAGTGGAATAACTTTACTGTTTAAAACTATATTCAGACTATATTACACTAATAACACACTATAGTAAGATACCTCCATGGGACTGCAACATAAATGTTATTATTTCACCCTCAGCATGCAACCATCTTGCATTTCACACATAATAAATATATATATATATATATATGAAA
The DNA here is from genome assembly GCA_932178445.1 of Andricus quercusramuli. Classification (NCBI taxonomy): domain Eukaryota; kingdom Metazoa; phylum Arthropoda; class Insecta; order Hymenoptera; family Cynipidae; genus Andricus; species Andricus quercusramuli. The sequence continues at coordinate 47,874 of CAKNXH010052580.1, forward strand.
TAACTATAGGCTGCATGATGAATACATGAATGAATACAGTTACATGACATAACAAATTATTCATAAAAAATATATGAACATTTATACATAAAATACAATGTTCATGAATATCAAAGAAGAAAAAGCATGACGCGCGCGAGGCGCGCGCTTTTTTGCTCTAGTATAACTTAAACACGAAAACTTCAACTGATTTTTGGAAAAGGAATTTTATTTTTATTTTTTTTATTTGTATACGGCTATATATGTCTGGACACTTGAGTCTGGGACACCCTGTATAAGATAGGAATAGATACTCAGGGTGGCGTCCCATGGCAGCGTCAAACTTGGCGCAAAACCGCAAATCACCAGACATTAGAGCCAATCATTGTGTTTCTGTGATTTACTAGGGAAGTACCATTGGCTGAAATAACTAGTGATTTGACGTTTTGCGTTTTGCGCCAAGTTTCACGAGACGTTAAATCATACTGTGTCTACATGGAGACTCTGAGACCGTGAAACGGGACCGTTTTCTAAATTAGCCAACCGTCCAGTTATTTACGGCGTGGAAGAAATGTTCCTAGGCGTTCTGAGAGCTGATTGGCTAACTCACGATTCAGAGTGTGCGGAGGAAGCAAGGTCGTTACTATTACTTTGGGTGCCCGGAGCATCGTCTGAAATAACAATTGTTTAATATCACTTGATAATTGGCAAGTGAATATTTTCAGGATTATACTCGCTGAAGGCTCTTTTACACCTTCCGTCAATCGGTCGTCGACCGACCAACATAACGAAATATCCATTCACACCTTCGGAAAATTCAGTGAAATTTAGTAATATTTTAGTAATCTTTCAGTGAGTTTCAGAAGTTAACTAAAATATTACTAAATTTACCGAAGGTGTGAATGGATATTCCGATATATTGGTTGGTCGACGACCGATTGACGGAAGGTGTAAAAGAGCCTTGAATCACCGAAGGGATTAGCAAATCAAACACAATCAAAGTTTGAAGAAGTAAATAACAGTAACTACATTTTGGACTTTAGTGATTTTGGATGAGGCACCACAACCTAAAATCTTATACTTACACGACAGATTAATCGTAGAAAACGGAAAAAATTATGTGATATATTAAATCAATATTATCAATTAAATTATCAATCATCAATTGTCAATGATAAATTATCAATTATCAATTAAATCAATATTATATCAAAACCGAATTTCGTGATCGTTCATCTAGTGATGCTTGAAATTATTATTTATCTTCAGCTTCGTAGGTAAAACTTTCATCACAATCGTTATACACACGATATTTGTTCGGTTTCTGGCAATATAAAAGTTTTCTCACAGTTTTCAACATTTTTAAAGTAAAAAGTAAAAATTGGGAAGTTTTGAAAAACGTATTTAAGAAATTAGCACACAAATTCAGACAAAAATTTTGGAAGTTCCTTAATTATAAAATTTCGGAGTGTATACAATTAAAAAATCATTAAATAATAAATCAAATAAACTACTTTTATTTGATCAACATATTTTTTACTCATGCATTATTTAAACAATTTAAAAAATTTTTTAAATTCGGAAATATTTTAAACTGTCAGGAATTTCATCATTCCGAAATTTTCCAATTTGGGAACTTCAAATTGCAATATTTACAGGTTTCAAGAGGATAAAATTCTTAATATTTCTAGGAAAATTTTTATTGAGGTTTATTTTGAAAAGTTTATTTTCACAGAATATTTAGAAAGATTTTTCAAAATTTTACAAGACTTCCAAAATAGTTGAAACAGAATTTCCAAGATTCCAGAAGAATTTATATAATCATTAATTTGGAAAAATTGAAAGAATAATTAAAAACAAAATATACATTTATTAAGGTTTTGAAGGAATTTGAAAGGTTCCAAGGTAATAGAACAATTTTTTTGAGATTCCTTGGAAAATTTTCGCAAATGCGGACATAATTAAATTTGTTCAATTCTAGTTTGCAATGTTCAAACATTTCGAATATTATTGAAAATAAAGCTTATGAAACTTCACAACAGAATTGGAATTCACTAACATGACTCCTAAAATGTAGTAAATTATATGGTTCCTTTCAAATCATAAACATTCAATTGAAATAGGATTATGAGAAATAATTTGTTTTTATAAATTTGAATTTCCCGGTATGCATCGGCCGTAAACGGCGAGGTTCACCAGTCAGCGCATCACGCACGATCTCGACATGCCGCGGAATTTAAATTTACAAACGCAACTTCAACCATTTTTTCTTGTTCATATGCAAAATAAATTTTTGTCATGTTAAACAAAACAAACGTAAATAATATAAAATCATAGCTTCGGAAAAATAATTCTTATCTATTCACAATTTTGTTAAGTATCAACAAAAATATTACATCTGATCGGATTTCATTATAGGAGAAATAATTTATAATTCAAAATAATAATTTAAATTCCCTATTTATTTGTTTTGATTCTCCATCACTTCAATTGGAGCAAAAATTAGAGTTTAGGAAAGTGAGAAAGTTTTAAAAGACGTAAAAATTTTATTTTGAAATCTTCAAAAATTAACATGTTTTTAATTTTTTTAACTTTTCAAAGTGGAATAAATCCAGGAAATTCCAGAAACATATCCAGATTACGGTAATAAAATGTCAAGCTTTTTAAGGATTTTCAAAGGTTAAAATTTGAAATGATTTTTTATTTCAGAAAATTAATTTTAAGAGAATATTTGAAAGGATTGCCAAAATCGTTCAGAAAGCATTTCCAAGATTTTAGGGGATTTTTTTTTTCATCTTGCAGAATTTTTTTAAAACTTTCAGAAAAATGCAAATTACATATTTCAAAGTTATTTAGACGTTTTCAAATAATTCGAAGAAAAAAAATTATTTACAAAGAATCTAAAACATTCAGAACCAAATGTCCATTTTTGTCGACTTCGAAATCAAATTCTTAAGCTTTTTTAGGAATTTAAAGGTTTGAAGGTAATAATGTAGACACAATTACACTACTTCCGAAGTGCAGCAGATTATCTGGCTCCTCTTAAATCATAAAGATTTCTTTCGAACACGAATGTGAGAAATAATTTGTTTTCATAAATTTGAATTTCGCGGTACGCAGCGGCCGTAAACGGCGAGGTTCACCAATCAGCGCGTCACGCACGATCTCGACATGCCACGGAATTTAAATTTACAAACGCAACTTCAACCATTTTCTCTTGTTCA
>CAKNXH010052581.1:4719-24152 GCA_932178445.1 Andricus quercusramuli
TATATATATTTATATTATATATATATATATATATATATATATATATATATTATACATTAACCGATATTAATGATTTCATAGACAAAGCAAGGTTATGAAAAAAAAGAGAAAATGTTTGTCAGATCTTCTGAAGAAGAATAATTAATTTTTATTTCTTGTCTTTTTGAAGCGTGACTTTTCAAACCGGGCTTTCGTTCCAAAATGAATCCTATTTTGTGCTTGTCGAAACGTGTTCGTTTTTTATTCATGCAGTTCATTTTTTTTAATTTCTAAGAATATTGTCAGTCACAGTCCAAATATATTTCTTTTTTCTTCTTGCAGCCTGTTTAAGTTAACTGTCTATTGATTACGTCTATTAATTAATATTACGAATTCACTGCAACATCAATTGCAATCTCCCACCTCACCTAAAAATTGTCATAAAAGAATCTGGAAGTTCTTAAGGCCATGCAATGAGTATAACAGCTGTTCGAGTCAGTCCTGGGATAAATATTTTTTACCCATATTTAAAAATAAAAGTTTAAATATCGCGGAAAAATTTTCCGAAAATATTAAAAAATAGTAAATGACCATTTGTGGCAAGGCACAGAGTTAGGGGAAGAAAGAAGTTTATTTATGAAAATTATAAATATTGACCGATGCATTTCCGCTTCAGTATCATGCAATCTGTTTTACCCACAGACCCGTGGAAGTGCGAAGTTGCTTGCTGCGATAGTGCTGCTCTGAAACAGCTGATACGTATTTCAGACACGCACAAAATGGAAAATTTCTTGTAGTGTTCTGGAGCACGGTCGGTATTTCTCCAAATTAGTACAAAAATTTTTTCACAATTCCAAATATTTATGACCAGAGCCGCCTTCCTTCTAGCCTTCTACTTAGCGTGCTAAATTTTTAGTACGATATCTTCTTCCATGCGGACGTAAGTTGACATGGGAAAGTATCGATATAGCTTCCAGTTTTATTTTATTCGGAATTTTTTTTTTCAAAACTTCCACCAGAAAAGACCAGAGCCGTAAACATTATTGTCTCCTCTTTCATTTCCCAAACTTTGAGCGCGATATCTTATTTCTTTTGGACGTAAGTTTACATTGCAAATTTGAGGACTAGCTTGGTCACGTGACCCTCTCGTTACATGGCCTTAAGGCAATTTTTTTCATTTCGCACAATTTAAAAAAATTCAGGAAAAATTCAAATTAATTTCAAACATCTAACTATTCTTTTTGTTTCTTTATTGTTTTGAAATTAATTTTCTTACAAGGGGAGTGCGCGTTACACGGATTTTAAACATCTTTTGTGAGCGAAGAGGGCTTAATTTGAGATGAAAAAAGCTGAAACCGTTTACTTATTAGAAAACAGTTTATGAGAAAAAATGTTGGAATTAACTCGTGCACAATCACTATCGGAATGAATTATAAGACAATCGAACACGCTGCGATGGGGCAATGGTCTAGGTTCCAGACTGGAGAGTCTCTCGTCGTGGGTTCACTTCGTAATAGACTTAAAACTTTTTTTTGTTTCTATTCCTTTTTTTTTTAATAGTTTAACCCTGAATATGCATAAATATTATAAAAACAGTAGTGAAGAATTTAAAAAATAGTACATTGTATATCAAGGGCGTAAAGGAGGCTATTTTGACGAGTGTCAACTTGTCGCCCGAGCGAAGCGAGGGTTACAATCACACGAGGCAAAATAGCCGTACGCCCTTGATACACACTATACTTTTTGTCCTGCCCTCCTTGAAAACAAGCATGTGAATTTTGCAGCATAAGCCGCAGGCGAATGATGCAATCACACGCCTATAGGCGCACGTGTATCACACGCTATTTTTTGCAACGCCCGTCCGAAAAAGTTGTTAGGAGGTGTTAGCGAATAATACTAATTTTATATTGGATAGAGTAAAGTTTTTAAAAAAAAATAAAAAAAAAATTTTGAAAAAAAATTTGAAAAAAAAATGTTCTGAAAAAAATTGTGTGAAAAATTTTTGTGTAAAACAATTTTTGGAAAAAAATTTTGTGAAAAAAATTGCTGAAAAAAAAAATTTGGTGAAAAAAAAATTTTGAAAAAAAATTTGTGAAAAAAAATTTTGAAAAAAAATTTGGTGAAAAAAAATTGTTTGAAAAAAAAAATTTGTTGAAAAAAATTGTTTGAAAAAAAAATTGCCGTTTGTGCTCTGTTGCCCCCCCCCCCGGGGGGGGGGGGCTTTGAAACCCCAAAAAAAAAACTTCAATCATTAAAACATTTTCGCTCAGTGCAGCGTATGTGTAGCGGGCGTAAACTTTCATGGGTAGCGGGCGTAAAGTTTTTGTTGGCCCGGTGACGGAGTGAGCATGCGCAAACGTCACTGGGCCAGAAGCAGCCACTTCACGCCTGCTTAACGTGCATGCAATGGCGCGTTTTCAAGGGGGGTCGGACAAAAAAATATTTTAAGAATACAAAAATTATTTTTGGCACCAAAATATTTTTATCAATCAATTCATGTTTGCAGCATAATTTTTTATTTTGAAAAATCAATTTCAATCAAATATTCAAAAAAATTTTTAAACATTTCAAAAACTGTAATAAAATTGTTTAAAAAAGATTCTGGAATATTTCAAGGCAGTTTTTATAATTTTGCACAATTAAAAAAAATCAAGAAAAATTCCAATTCATTTAAAACATAGTTTTGAAACTTGAAAAGATAATTTTAATATTGAGAAGATTGAAAAAAATTAAAGAAAATGTAGATGTTGGAAAAAAATGCATTTTTGTTGTTGAAAATTTAAATATTTGTTCATTTTTTTTATTGAAGATTGAACTTTTTTTGAAGATTCGTTGTTTATTGGTTGAAAATTTAAGTATTCTTCCAACATATTTCGGATTTTTTCTCGGAATTTATAGAAATCTTTTGAAATGTTTTCAAATCTTGAGAAATTTTTTTTTGAAAACAAAAATTCTATATTTTGTTTTAATGTTTTAAAAATCTTTCGTAGTCATAAATTATTTTTGAATCTTATTAATACTTTTAAATATCTCTTAAAGTTGCTAGATATTAATTAATTTTCTAACTGTGCAAAATTGCAACATTTTTTTTTAAATCTTAAAATGTTTCAAGCTTTAAAACGTTAAAAACTTTTCTAAAGTTTATTTCAAATAAAATTTATCAATAATAAATTTCATGTGAGAGTTCAATTATTTAAAAGTGCAGAATTAAGAACAAAATTTTAATGCATGTAATTAAGAACCAAATGTTATTATAATGTTAGACAATGACTTGGCAATTAGAGAAAGTAACATATACCCAAAGAACAGACGTATTTAATTGTTCATAAATGTATTCAAAAAAATGAGTCAGTGATTAAACAAAAATATAATAATTTTACTTTGTTTAAATAATTTAATTAATAATTTGAGAAAGAAAAAATAGTTCATTATTCATTTATATTAAAAATTTTTGTTCAAAAATATACATACGATTGAACATATTTAAAATTAAATTTATATATATTATATATATAATTATTTATATTATATATTTATTTATATTATACGTTAACCGATATTAATGATTTCATAGACAAAGCAAGGTATGAAAAAAAGAAGAGGTCATGTTTGTCAGATCTTCTGGAGAAGAATAATTAATTTTTATTTCTTGTCTTTTTGAAGCTTGACTTTTCAAACCGGGCTTTCGTTCCATAATGAATCCTATTTTTGTACTTGTCGAAACTTATTTGTTTTTTATTCTTGCAGTTCATTGTTTTTTAATTTCTAAGAATATTGTCAGTCACAGCCCGAATGTATTTTTTTTATTCTTGCAGCCTGTTTAAGTTAACTGTCTATTGATTAAGTCTATTAATTAATATTACGAATTTATACTGCAACATCAATTGTGTAAATCAAAGTTTCCAAATAAGTGATTTTACTTCATGATAAAATTTACAATATCTTAATTTGCGAAATATGTAAGCTGTCGGTACCGGAAACCAAAATAGTTATCCGTACCGATAATAAGATTTGTGGAAAAATTTGAAATGATTAAGATTTTATTTTAAAAAACACGAAAGAGGATCTTGAAGATTTTAAGACAATTGGAAAATTTCTTAGGAAAATTGAATTATTTCAAAAGATATTTAGAAGTTTTGAATATGTGTTAACATAATTTAAAATTTGAAAATTTTCAAACCCTTTTTAAGCCAAGCGTACACTTTTGAGTACATCGAAAAAAAAATTAGAAGCTTTTTGAGAATTTTGAAAGAATAAACAAATTTTCTTAAGATTCCTCTGAAAATGTCTACAAATCTCTAAGGTTTTAAGGCAATTTTTAAATTTCAATTTTTCAGCTTCAAAATTATTTATGAATTTTAGAAGTTTTTTTTTTACAATATTTTTCAACTCCCGTAAATGAAAAAAATTACATCAAAATTTTATAGATTTTTTTTCAACATATTAGAGACCTTCAAAAATCTTTTTTAATATTATCCGAAATCTTACGAAAATATATTTATATTACTTTAAAAACAAACTGATAATGCGTGATTCCTTGTTATCAAATCTCGGAATGTGGTTTTATCTCCAATTTATGTGTGCAAAAACGTTTAACAAATTAATAGTTTATTAATTTTTATTTTGTATTAAAAATTATTCTAATTAGCTAATAACTTAGTTATTGGTATAAAAAAATGAGGAAATGTGAGAAGTATTAAAAGTTAAAAGAAAATTATACACTTTTTAAATTAGTTAATTTAATTTTAATTTTAATCAATTTATTTACTTAATTTAAGTTTAATTAAAGACCATTTAATTAGATAATATAATAAGTGTTCAAGAAAGCAGTTTTGAAGAGCTGCTCTTCTATTTTTATTTCATTTGTTTGGGGAAGTATATTTCTCGGAAACTCTGCGCCGGTTCTACGAAGTCGGAAGTAGAGGCGTAGAGGTGACAAGAATTAAAGATTCCCCTCCGCCCTATCAATGTCATTTCGCTATATCGTGCGAATTTAAAACAAAACCACACTCTGGCTTCTAATGATGTCAAGGAAGGACATTTAAAAGTATTAATAAGATTAAAAAATAATGTATGACTACAAAGGTTTTTGAAAAATTAAAACAAAATATAGAATTTTTGTTTTCAAAAATTAATTTTTCAAAAAAATCTTTTCAAGTTTCAAGACCATGGTTTTAAATGAATTGGAATTTTTCTTGATTCTTTTTTTTAATTGTGCAAAATTATAAAAACTGCCTTGAAATCTTCCAGAATATTTTTGAATCAATTTTATTACAGTTTTTGAAATGTTTTTCAATGTTTTTGAATATTCGACTGAAATTAATTTTTCCAAATGAAAATTATGCTGCAAACATGAACTGATTGATAAAAATATGTTGGTGTCAAAAATAATTGTTATATTCTTAAAATATTTTTTAAAACTCTTTACTATTGTTTTCATAAGATTTATGCATATTCAGAGTTAAACTATTGAAAAAAAAAGAAATAGAAACCAAAAAAAAATTTTAGATTTACGAGGAAGTGAACCTACGTCGAGAAACTCTCCAGTCTGGAACCTAGACCATTACCCCATCGCAGCTTATTCGATTATCCTATAATTCAAACCAAAAGTGATTGTGCGCGAGTTTCTTTCAACCTTTTTTCTCATAAACCGTTTTCTATCTAAGTAAACAAACGTTTTCAGCAAATTAAGCCGTCTTCGCTCACAAAAGATGTTTAAAATCCGTCCTACGCGCACTCCCCTTGTAAGAAAATTAATTTCAAACTAATAAAGAAACAAACAGAATAGTTAGATGTTTGAAATTAATTTGAATTTTTCCTGATTTTTTTCTTAATTGTGCGAAATGATAAAAATTGCCTTAAAAACGTCCAGATTCTTTTATGACAATTTTCAGACGAGGTGGGAAATTCAATTTCGAGTGATTTTCCGCAGCGCCCTCAATGCGAGTAACCAGTTTACGAACTAAAATTACCCCCTCTGATCTTCTCTACCGACATTATCAAACTATAGTCTATTTTAGTTCGTAAACTGGCTACTCGCATTGAGGGCGCTGCATTTTAGTTCATAAACTGGTTACTCGCATTGAGGGCGCTGCGGAAAATCACTCGATACAGAGGGTCCAGAGACAGTGTGGCAACCAAGTGTCATTTTTACTGATTGGCTCCGCCATTTTACGTCAACTTCCGCCACATATAGATATACAGTCAAACCTCGTTTATCGGGACACTCATTTATCGTGATCTTCACTTATCGGGATCTTGTAACCTCGTTTATCGGGACATACTGTTCCCCTTCCAACCACCACTCCTTATACATAAGCACTTGAAGTGGGGTAAGGTGAGAGCGTGGTGGGAGTGGCGGGAATTTAAAATTCTTTTTGATCATTTGCGATCAAACCTGACATAACCCGTAAATAACAACACAGTAAGGTGTCATGGCAACCCGTCTTGAGGCTGGGGGTCAGGGTTGGCCAGTTACGCGTAACTCGAGTATATTCTACGTATAATACGTTTTTGACGTAATATACGTCGAAAACAGTAGAAAACCGTAGAAAACTCCTGTAAGTTACGTTTTCAAGATGGCCCAATTGTAAAATCAGTGTTGACAAGTACATGTCCTCACTTTTCAAATATAATAATTATTAATAATTCTGCTGGATGCGTTATAGTAATTGAAAATAATAATTATGCCTGAGCTGGAATGAAATACGCAACATCATAATGGAATCCCACGGAAGGATTTGTTTTTTGAGCGGAAGAAGGAAGGACAGAAAACTTTCACAGTGTCTTTTCTGCGATAAAATGTTAAAAAACACTCGTTTAAAATGTCTACAAAATCCACATGTATGTGAATAATTGTTGATTCTTTCGATAATAATTATGATGAATCATATTTAATAATATAATATATGTAATTATGCAGGATCTCCCTAATTATAACCTCAAACTGCTGAAACGTTTATTCAAATTCAAGGAATTTTTAAATATTGGCATTTCGCGCGAGATTCACGAACGAACATGGCGACCATGACCCACAAGAAAAATAGGTTATGAAATGTATTTTTCGATGTGGACGCATGCGCACTGAAAGTTTCCATTCGGACGTAATATACGTCAAATCACGTAGAAAACTAGAGAAGTAATATACGTGGTAAGATACGCGTAAAAAACCACGTATAATACGTGGAGTATTATACGTTACCAACCCTGCTGGGGGTAGTAGTGGGAGACCCCTCCGAATCCCGGTAAACGAGGTGTTTAAATTTCGAGGGCGTTCCGATAAACGAGGTTTGACTGTACTTAGTATACCTTGGTAGCGGAGGCGCGTAGTGTGCAGTATACATTGATGTAAACAGTATACATCATGATTGTTTTTTAAGCATTTTATGCAGTTAAGATGTACAGAATCGCCAGGTAAATAGTTATTAATACTTTTTTTATGGTTAAATATACAAGTAGTTGAAGAAAACATTCTCAAGTTCGTGTGCGAGTTGTGAATCATTGTCATCAACTATTTAACGATTTTTTTTTGATTTACCATACATAACTGAAAAAGATATTTTTATGAGTAATCATTTTTTATAAAACGTTTTTATACAAGTTTATACTGTGAAATATTGATTAAACATATTCCAGCTTTGTTCTTAATTGTTTACCCACTACAAAAAATATTTGTAAAATAATAAAAACTGTATTTTCACTGAGCAAATCATCCATTTCAATTCGCAGATTTATATTTAAAAAAAATCATATTTCTTTAAAAATTTATTTCTTTTTTAATAATTTCATAAAATAAAATATGATGCACAAATTGCGTGGGTTTCTTATTTTAATTTTCTAATATATTGAAGTGAAGATACTCTCGGGTATCGGGATTAAAGTTTTTGGTTTTTTATTTATTTTATAAAATAAAAAATGATGTAGATTTTTTTTTCTATTTTCAAATTTATTAAAATAAAGCAAAGATCTACGTGGGTGTGTGGGTTTATTATTTCAATTTTTCAAAATAAATTAAAATACCGCCAGGTATGTAAGAGTTGAGGGTTGTTTTATTCATTAATTCAAATAAATCAGCTTTCCCCGGGTGCGTAGGTTAATAGCTTCTTGTTCTATTTATTTATTTCAATAAATTAACTGTCGCCTGGATGTATGGGTTAATAGCTTGTAAATTTATTGACTTCAATAAATGTATAGTTTTATTGATTTCATTTTACAGGATCTGCGTTTGTGTAATTTTAAAAATCGCGCCGACCTCAGTGAACCAGACCGTAAAATGGCGGCTTCCGGCTAGGTTACCACACTGTCTCTGGACCCTCTGTATCACTCGAAATTGAATGTATGGGATCAGCAATCTCCGACCTCATCTCTGGTAATAGCGTTTTTCGCCAGCGCATTGTATGGGTGCCAACCGTAAGATACTGACGCTATGGAGAAAATGTCCCTAGATAGAAATGGGTTGATTGACAGCCTTACGATGGCAATTACGGTAAAAGCAAAGATATTTTACCTAGATGCGGCAAGGGTCTAGTTAGGCCACATGTCACGAGGGCGGCGCTACCTTCATTTTTGTGGCCTCGGCTTTATTCGGTACTTTTCGGCTAAATTTGGCATTGTCGCTTCGTTTAGAGCGATTGTTTCGACCACATACTGCAAAGCGGCGCTATAAACGTCGAGCGGGTATTTAACATTTTTGCATTATTATGAATTATTTATGTATATTGAAGGACTGGAACGGACTTTTTCCTATTTGAAAATACTTGTAGTACATATAATTCACTCTTATGACTGGAAAAGAAAAAAATATCTTATAATATAGGACGTAATAAAAAATGCAGAAGTCATTGAATATTAAGAGCACAAATAGAAGCAAAATAATCAATTTTAATTTTAATTTATAAACACGTATATTACCTGAACTCTATTAATTAAATTAAAGTAATTATATTACATATATTAGTATTTTTAATGAATTATTATCCACTGTAGGTTGCATGATCCACTGTTGGGAGGTTTCCCCTACAACAAAAAAACTTTAGGGCTCTAATATAACAATACAAGATTTTTATTTTTCGAAAAATAAAAATCCCCAATCTAAAAATATCCGAAATTATAATTTAACAAAATATATAGTTTTTGAATTATACAATTTTTAATTATGTAATTAACGGAACATTAAATTTCCATACAATTTGAAAATTTTCGAAATTTAAGATTTGACGAAAATAAACAATTAGTTATTAAAGAAATATTAAATAATAATTATTCATTTTTGTCAATATTAAATTTCGGGAATCAGACAAAGTCGTAGAATTTGATAATTTTACAATTATTAGTTCCGTAAATGTTAATTTCGGAGATTATTGAGATTTTTAGCTTTGCAGTAAATTTAAAATCATGTCATTTTAAAATTCAGATATTTCATAACTCAGGAAATTATATTTTCGGAATCCGTCAATTTGTGTATTTATTATCTCTTCACTTTTCATTAGTCCCTATATAAATAATTAACTTAATAAACTAGGATTTATTTTTAGTTTTCGTAGAAATCCTTATAAAGGTTTTCAAAGATTATTGAAAAGAAAAGATATAACGGCAGTGGAGATGTTTAAGAAAAAAGTATTATTTGACGCAGGTACGTATTTCAATTTTATTTTTAATTTCTAAACTTTCTTCTTTTTTTCTGGTAATCGATCTTTTTTGCGCGAATTTACTTACTTACATAATTATTCATAATAAATTCTATAATTTGTTTTCAAAATTGTAATTGAAGTATTTAGTGATTTCATAATAAGGTTTTGTATACAAAACTAAAATGTTGCATCAGTAAAAATTTAATTTTGACTTTTGATTCCGTTCACTCTAATTCCATTTTTACTTCTTATGATGTTTCCTTGAATATTTTATTTAAAATTGTACAAATAGACATGTCTATTTGTAAATCTATATTGAAGAGTTTTAGTTTGGTTAGAAAATACTTTAAATTCAAAGTTTTGAACATTGAATAGTTGAATAGCCGGACATTTTTTTCTTATGGTTACTTTTTACGAAGAAGAATTACAAAATCTAAAAAATTACTAAATTTGGACAAAAACAATTATTAAATGCTCTATTCAATTTTTTGGTTGGAAAATTGATTTGTAATTAAAAAAACGTTACAAAAAATGTAGTCTGTAGAAGTTATAATTTCTTATAAATCATTTTTTGAATTTTGAGCTTTTGCTCTGTGAAACGAAACTCTTAGATTTCAGCAAGTACTATTAAAATATTAAAAACAATTTCCCACAATTTTTATGATTTTTATTTGAAGTTAATCCAAAGAAATAAAATTGTAAATTTCAGTAAAATACTAAAGCACGTAAAAAATACAAGAAAAAACCAATATTAAATACTGCTTTATTCGAGCGGGAATTTGAAATTTTTTAATTATTATGGATTATTCATCTATTCTTGAGGACTTAAATTAACTTTTCTCCATTTAAAAATATTTCAAGTATATGTAACTTATTCGTATTACTGAACAAAATTAAAATATAGTGTTATATATATGAAGAATGAGCAAGTCACTGAAAGGATGATAAAGAAAATTCGGTATAACATCTAGATCTAGAAAGAATGGGATAATTTTATCATCGTATAACAAATTTTACTGTTCGTTGTACTTGAATCAATAATAATAATAGAATGGAAGTAATTGAAGATATTGATTGAAAATCTTAACTTTGAAATTCCATCTTTTTATTTGTATCATGAAAACGTATGAAAACTTAAAAAATAAAACGTATGTTTTTAATATTGTATTCCTAAAAAGGATAATTCAAATTTTTACGTGAACATTCCGGACAATTTAAAGAAACACTTTTTTGCAAAAAAAAAATATACACTCTATTTTCATATTTCTATTTAAAACAAAAATAAACTCAAAAATACCTTAATATAATATTAAAAAATGTTTTCTTCGACTATTTCATTCGTAAAAAAATCTGCCCGCTGCGCGGGCACATTCTCATCGCGCGCTTCACGCGCGGCTCGCAAGTTTGAGCGTGCCTAGGGCGCCAACCTGTTGGATCTCGCGCTTCGCGCTCGATAATGTATTCACCTCGCGCTACGCGCTTGGACGCATTTGTCCGACACTTTAAGCTCAGTTCCTCTAGGTTTTCGCACTTCGTGTGCTCGTTATTGCGCGCTTCGCGGGCTATTAGTAAGTTTCATCGTTATGGCCTGATTTTCGTTTAATTATGTCAGTTTTAAATAAAAAGAAGAACTAATTTACTTAAGGTTCTACCGACCTTAAGGAACACATTCTCATCAAGACACTCGCGCTTCGCGCTCGATGTTTTGTTTAAAAATTGTGTAAACCTCGCGCTCCACGCTCATTTCTGTTGATCGTATAGTAGAAACTCAAAAGTTTGAGCGCGCTCGCGGCACGAAATTTGGTCGCCGCGCTTCGCAACGACCATATGTTACGTTCTATCTCATTAGATAAAAATGACTAAATTTGTATTTCATTCAAAATGAGGAAGGAAATTCCTTTACTTCAGCGTATATTTCCGCATCTTTCTAATAAATCCTACTATCGGATTGATTTTTTCCAACTATCCGAAAAGGGGAGAAAAAAAGTATCTAAGTCATTTTTGGAACATATACATGATACATTTTTAAATGATTATTGAAAAATGGATATTGGAATTTTGTTTGGTTCTCTTTCTTCTATATTACCGCCCTAAGTTTATTTTGGATACTAAAAGGTTATGGTCAGTATTGCATTCAGAGTCCATCATGAATCTTGTATCTTTTACTAGTTCTCTTAGCCTTTCATCCGCAATAACGAAGTCAATTATACTGTGGCTATTTTCTTTTCGCCAGGTGTACATGCGGATCATTTTATGTCTAAACTAAGTATTTGTAATAAATATGCCCTTTTCTAAGAATAAGCTAACTAATTTTTCCCTTTCACAATTTTTTCTTCTTAGATCCCCAGACTTACTTAGCACCCTTTCTGTATCTGTATCCTGACGTTGGACACCGACCCATCCGTTCACATCTACTAGCAGAATGATTCTTTCACCATGATCGCAAGTACCTTTTGTATAATTTAAATGTCCCAGAAGGCGTCTTTGACATCTCTTGATCCTTGATCTTTGAAATGCTGTCTTGCTTCTTCATTCATAAACAAATCGACTACAATGTGATTCGCTATCTACTCCTGACCATATTTCAAAACCGCCTTTCAACACCCTGTTTTCTACGTTTCCACTTTCGCAACCCTTTTCCTTTGTCTCTGATACACATAGAATATATAGTTTTTTTACGTGCGTAGTTTCTCGTAATATTCTTACCTTAACATTACGGGGGGGAGGGGGAAGGAATGGGAACCGAGAGAGTCGCAATTGTTTGACGTTTTATGCTGAGAAGGACACCAACCTTCAGCAGCGTTGAATTAGATAGAAAGTTCCTATTTTCCGATCTGCTAGTTCCCGGCCTACCTCTAGGTAAGGAACCAAAAAATCTTATTTTTCCTTTGTTTGGATTTGTCTTATCTTGCATAGTTTGATCGTAAAATTAAAATTTTTTGATTTTTCATTATTTTTTGTGCAATAAAAATGTGAATTTTCGATTTTTCAAGAAAATTCATAAAGTCGTTATGATACTCTTGTAGAACGTGCAAAAAGAAACATCTTTCTCTTCATGACATTTTTTCGTATCGTGCGTTGTTTGGCTGGAAATGTTAATTTTCTTTTCTTGTTTTGGATTTTGAATATGCTGTAACTCTGTAAATTTTCAATTTATCGAAAAATGTCAATCGGAATAAATTTTTTGAATTTTTGAGAACTATGGATAGCCGTCCGTGGAATTTCTAAATTTGAAAAAAAAATGGTCTAAAAATTTTTGAAAATGTTTTAACTTTCTGAGTTTTCATCGAAAATAGCTGGTTAACGAACTCGATCTCTCTTTTTGGTCCCACAAACTGTGTGCCAAAGCACAATCCAATCAGATTAGTCTTTCGAAAGTTATCCGATATACAGAAGACGACGACAACGACGACGACGACGACGAGGACGACGACAGACAGACAGACAGACACCGACGTAAAAACCATTTTTTCTGACTCAGGGGGTCTCAAAACGTGGACGATTGACAAAACCCCGGGCGGCAAATTTCACACAAATCTAATACCTTCTGTAGATGAGAATGTAAAAATACAACTTTTCAAGTACCATGAGCCTAAATGATGATTATTTTATTGTTTGAATCGTTAGAAATGGAATTGAGAACATTAAAACAATGAAATATTGTGAGAAAACACACACGAGATGGAAAAAAATGAAATAAGCAAAGTTTCGATGAGAATGCGCCCACTTATCGGGCTGATTTTTTCACTGTTAATGACCTTTTTTACGAATAAAGCAAAAACTACACATCCTATCAAAGAGTGACCAATGACAAATTTGTAAATCTTTTTTGTACGCACAAATTTTTCTGAATCATGATTTGTCCTATCTTGCATAGTTTGGCCGTAAAACTGAATTTTTGGATTTTTCACTATTTTTTGTGCAACAAAAATGTGAATTTTCGATTTTTCGAGAAAATTCAAAAAGTCGTTCAGATAATCTTGTAGGGCGTGCAAAAAGAAACATTTTTCTTCTCCTGACTTTTTTTCGTATCGTGCGTTTTTCGGCTGAAAATATTAATTTTCGTTTCTTTTTTTGGATTTTGAAAATGCTATAACTCTGACAATTTTCTTTTTATCGGAAAAAGTCATGAGAATAAATTGTTTGAATTTCTGAGTACTATGGATAGCCGTCCGTGGAATTTCTAAATTTGGAAAAAAATAGTCTAAAAATTTTTGAAAATGTTTTAACGTTTTGAGTTTTCATCGAAAATAGCTTGTTAACGAACTCGATCTCTCTTTTTGGTCCCACAAACTGTGTGCCGAAGCACAATCCAATCCGATTAGTCTTTCGAAAGTTATCCGATATACAGACGACGAGGACAACGACGACGACAGACAGACAGACACCGACGTAAAAACCATTTTTTCTGACTCAGGGGGTCTCAAAACGTGGACATTTGACAAAAACCGGGGGGTTAAATTTCACACAAATCTAATACCTTCTGTAGATGCCCTGGCGGACCGAACGAACGGAGCGGATACGCTACAGCGTATCCTTATAGTATCCACGTCGTATCCTCTCCGTATCATGCAAGAAAAACTCATTAAAAAAGAAAGATTAACATTTCACTTGTTGAAATTCGGATTCTACGTGAAATTTTGAGTTAAAAGGTCACAGAGTAATCGCAATAGTTTATCTTGCAACATTAAAAACTTTTAATAAATATAATACTTATCGATGACGTGCGCTGAAGGCGACTTCAAACGCATCGTCATTCAGTAGCAGTTCATAGACTTTATCCGTCGACGATGCGTTTGAAGTCGCCTTCAGCCCACGTTATCGATAAGTATTATATTTTTTGAAAGTTTTTAATGTTGCAAGAAAAGCTATTGCGATTACTCCATGACCTTTTAACGCAAAATTTCACGTAGAATCCGAATTTCAATAAGTGAAATGTTCATCTTCCTTTTTTAATGAGTTTTTCTTTCATGATACGGAGAGGATACGATGTGGATACTATAAGGATACGCTGTAGCGTATCCGCTCCGTTCGTTCGGTCCGCCAGGGTGAGAATGTAAAAAGTCAATGAAAGTATTTAGGCAAAATTATTTTCTGCAAGCAGGTACGTATTAACATTTGATTTTTATTTATATAAATATAAACATATATTTTATAAGGAAAAAAGGTAAATTAATTATTAAAATTACAATAAGAAACAGGAGTGACAATTTATAAAAACTTTAAACTGGATAGTGTTATGTGCTATTCTTTAAATCACAATACGTCACGCGCTAAAGTTAGACCTGTACTCATTTGTTTTCCTAATTTGACAACAAAGGAACACACGTATGCCAGTGCGATTAAAGCTTTGGTGTTTATTGGCGGTTGGAAATTATTTTTGCCTTGACATCGAGCTTAGTTAATAGTTTGCTGTTAGTGAACTCTTGATACAACATCTACAAAGTATTTTTGAGTGAAAATAGAATAAAAATAATGTCTGGAAGTGTTGCCGATCTGTGTGCTTACATAAACTGTCGAAATAGACGAGGAGATTCCGGGATTATTTTATTCTGTTTACCACCGAAAAGCAGTCAAACATTTATTGTATGGTGCCAAAATGCAGGTGAGTTAATAAATAAAAATTATTAACGTGTCTCCACTGAATTAGAAAAATACAGGGTGCACAGTCTTCCCCTTTTTTTCTTAGTTTCCCATTTTTCTTAATTCCCACTTTTCCCCTATTCTCAAAAAACTTCCCCTTTTTCCTCTTTTCTCTTTAAATATTCGGTATTTGAAGTTGTAAAAATTATTCAATAATAACTGAAGGAAATTATTTTTCATTTTTCTGATTTTTCTTCCTCCTCTTTTTTTATTTTGGTCCGAAGAAACAATTTTTTTAATTTTGTTTCTTAGGAATTGCAATAGGAGCATTTTGTGGTGGTTGTCCTAATTTTATCGTTTGATCTTGTTTTATTTTCAGGAATTCTATATATTATTTATTCAATAATAATTAAAGCAATTATAGCACCTAAATCAATTATTTATGAATAAATAAGGTAAACGCTTCGAGTGCTGACAATTAAAAATAAATACTCTTTAAAAAATTTGAAGATGAAACATTTTGAGCAGGTTGAAAATGTGAAAACTGGAGACAGAAGTTATTATCCAATATAAAATTGGAACAGTTACAAAATATACAGGGTGTCCCAGTACTCAAAAAACATATTTGTATTTTTGAATTCTAACAAAAAAAATGGCGTCGAAAATAATTATAAAAAAATTGTTCTAAAGTTAATAATTACCGAATTATTAACAATTAAAGATTAACGAATCAGAAGCAAATCGCTTGATCTATAATAATAATAATACACTTTATTGAAGATTAGGGAAGTTCTGCTCATTTATAATATCTGAATCATTAGTTTCAAACAAAAACTTTTTTCATCGACATAATTTAAAGTTGATGCATGAATTGAAAAGACTTTTTGATCATAAATTTTCAAATGGAGTAATATTATGACAATTTTTGTGAAGAAATCATAAAGCTGGGAAAGGGATAGGGTGCGTCAGAACTTTTCCTTTCCCTTTTCCAGCTCAAAAAATTATTATTTCGAACGCAAGATTTAATTTGTCTGATTTGTCTTTGTATTTAAAACATTTTTTGTATTATTTTGTAATTTTTCATTTTTGGTAAATTTCTATTTTTAAATTGAGCAAAATGAAGACTTTGGTTTGTCTATTATTGAAAAAAAATAACTAATGCTTCCTCCATGAGGAAGCAAATACATTTGCTAACGGGAAGCAAAGTGCTCGTGAAATGAGCACCATATAATTATAAATACAAACAAAGTGGAAACACTCGAGATCGAATTCACAGCTAGTTTAAAAAGTACTATACAGGGTGTCCCAGTACTCAAAAAACATATTTGTATTTTTGAATTCTAACAAAAAAATGGCGTCGAAAATAATTATAAAAAAATTGTTCTAAAGTTAATAATTACCGAATTATTAACAATTAAAGATTAACCAATCAGAAGCACGCGTTAGAAGGTCGACAGTCCATGTGTCATCGACAAGAGTGTGTGCATAAGCAAGTTCATTTCGTATAATTTCTCCTCGGATCGCTTTTGCAGTAGGTTGTGACTCTGGTGCAACTTCACACGTCAACGAGATACAAAAATGGAAAAAGATATTTTCCACAATCAATAAAAATCGAGAACATTCTCATGAATTTTGTAAATTCCCTTGAAATTTGTAGAATTTTCGAGTACTCAGTGGAATTCTCGTGAATTCTCTTGAGTTTAGCAGAATTGTCTTAGAAACAGCTAAATTCTCTCTAACTTTGTAAAATTCTTTTGATTTTAGCAGAATTGTTTTGAATTCAGCGAAATTCTCTTGAATCTCCTTGCATTTATCATAATCCTCTGGAAACCTGTAAAAATATCTCGTTAATTCAGAGAATTCTCTTCAATTATGTAGAATTCTCTTGAATTGTGTATAATTCTTTTAAATTCAGTAGAGTTCTCCTTTGTTTGGTAGAAATTCTCTTGAGTTTCGTCAAATTATCCTGTTTTCTTTCAAATTCAGCAGAATATTCTGGAAATCAGCAAAATTCTTTCGAATTTAAAAGAATTCTCTAGAGTTAGGCAGAATTCCCTTGAATTAATCATAGATCTTCGTAATTCTGTATAAATATCTCATGAATACCGTAGAATTCTCTTTATTCATGCATTCTCTTAAAATCTGTATAATTCTCTTGAAGTCCGTAGAATTCTCCTCAATTCAGTAAAATTCTCTTACGTCCTGGCAGAATTCTCTTGAATTTAGTAGAATTCTCTTGCGTTCAACAGAATAAAGCTTTGATTTATTTTTAACTCATTAGGCTTAGTGTGTGGGGTGAACACTTTAAATTTATCATTTTTTAGCAGTTTAAGTTGAAGGAAGCTCATACGGGGTTCGATGAAAGTATTAGGGGTGCTTTTTGATGCTGTATAATATTATTTTAGGAACTAAGGTATCTGCTAGAGCCATGGAAAGGTGTCCGAAGTAACAATTTTTAGTTTGGAATTATTTTTGCTGCTTTAGTTAGATGCAACTTAGACTGCGTTTGTTAAATGTACTTGGGGTGGTTTTTGGGGCTGTCTAATATTATTTGAGCGAAGAAGATATCAACAAGGGTCTTGGGAAAGTGTATGCGGTTACTATTTTTAATTTGAAATTTTTTTGGCTGCTCAAGTCGAAGGTAACTAAGACGAGGTTTGTTAAGTATACTAGGAGTCGTTTTTTTTCAGTTGCTAAATATTGTAGTAGGGATGGATATACCTAAAACTCTTAGGTGACTATTTTTAATTTGAATTTTTTTTACTGCTTCTGTTGAAGCCAGCTGAGACGCGATTCGTTAAATGTAGTAGGGGTAGTTTTTTTAAATCTGTGTTATAATATTGTAGGGATGAGGATATCAGCTTGAGTGTTGAGGAAGTGTGTCGGGTAATTATTTCAAATTTTGAATTTTTTGACAGTTTAACTTGAAGGCAGCTGAGATGGGGTTCGTTGAATGTACTGAGTGTGGTTTGTTGGGGCTGTCTAATGCTATTATAGGTTTCTATGGTGTCTATTTTTGGTTGAAGATTTTTTTGGTTGTGTTTTTAACTCCCGAAAAAGTTTTTAGTAAGCTATAAAGTAGTTTAGAGCTATGATATACGTTTTTTTCAACGTAAAATAAATGTGAAGGTTTTTGGAAAACACAAGAATAGACCAAAATTGTGATATGATTATGTTTATGCTGAGCTCATAATTCATTGTATGCGTTGTTTGAAGAAAATTGATTTTTATAATTTTGAAAAGCGCAAAAAGCCCATAATTCTGGTTTTGTTATATGTTTAATTTCTGGAATTTGCTTCAGTGGAAGTACTGGCTGGCAGCACCTCCACCAAAACTTTGGTTTTTTGAGAAAAATATGAAAATGTATAAAATATAATAAAATATGAACATAGACTCTTTGCAATGAGATGCTTATTTAAAGCAAAATTGCATCGAGTTTGCACAATCGACAATAGAGAAGCAAAGGCAGTCGACCTTCAAAAGCGAAGTGATAATGCTGCTAAAAAAGGGACCAACAAGCGAAAGAGCAGCACAATGGAGGATGTCAAATCTTCGCGCAAATTAAAAAATGTAATGCACGTCTAATAAATTAATGCACGTCTAATTACTTAATGCATGTCTAATTAATTACCTAATTTAGAAATTCAATCTCCGATCGCTCTAAGAAATTCCCAAACTCTGAACCTTTCTGCATTAAGCACCTATGCATGCAATTTCCGTTTAGAATTATAGGATAATGTGTATATATATGTATATACATACAGCTACGTATATATATATATATTTATTTATTTACTTATTTAATTTATCGTATTCTTGAAAAAAAAACAAAAAATTAGATCGTATGTTTTACTAATATATATTAGCTTTTCAGCAAAAAAAAACGTAAGAACAAATGCAGTATTTAATTAATTTTTTAGACGTTTTATCTGCTAGAATTTGGTACTTTTTTGCATTTTTTCTTATGTAATTCTAAGCCACGTGGTTTTAAAGGCTTAAACAATTTGTCTCTCTCGATGGATTGCTCACCTTGCCGTATGGAGTATATGGGTCATTCCATGTCAGATTTACAATCAAAATTTTGATTCACTTGAAAATTTTTTTTCCTCATTCTAGAAAGGAAAAAAAATGACACGTATTTTTTTTGTTCAATATGATATGTAAATTTTCTAAGTTATTGATTTTTTTATTTTTTAAGTGCAAAAAAGGTTTTTTTCAATACTGCTTCTAATATTCAACGAA
>CAKNXH010052582.1:0-30276 GCA_932178445.1 Andricus quercusramuli
TTTCTTGGGAATCAGAATAAGCACTTTTCAGTAGTATGAAATATTTCTTACTTTTAAAAAGTTCATTTTTTAAAAACTTCTCAATATATCTTATAGTTGTTTACAAATTGAATTGTTTTTAAATAAAAGAATTAAAATTGTAACGTTCAAATTCTAGATATTTTAATTTTGTAATTATTCGAAGATCATGTGAAATTCATAAAAATGTTTTAAATTAAATTTCAAAATATTCAAAAATCTACATTTTGTTTTAGACTATTTGAAATATTTATACATTTTTTATTATTTTGAAATTTTTCTATAACTTGTACATATTTAATAAAATCAATCCGACTTTTCATAAAATTTTTTACAATATTATGAAATAGAAAAAAATTGCTTACAAAATCATTGAGAGTATGTTTTGATAATTGTGTTAATTATCAATTTTCTTGGGAATCAGAATAAGCACTTTTCAGTAGTATAAAATATTTCGTACTTCTCAAACGGCTAATTTTTTAAAAACTTCTCAATATATCTTATAGTTATTTACAAATTGAAATTGTTTTTACACAAGAGAATTGAAATTGTAACGTTTGTCTGAGTGTTGTAAATTTAAAATAATATAATAAAGGTAGCTAATGACATACTTCAGACCAAAGAAAGGAGACTCGTTGTTTAATCCTTTATTCCAAATTGTTCCAAATTTTCAGCCGACGTTTCGAAAACTGATGTTTTCCTCATCAGGACAATTTTTGTTGAAATTTTGAAGTATCCTCACATCTTAAGTATTTCTAACTACGTTTCTATTTCTCTTCCTTCGTCCCTATATAAATAATTAAATAATTTGGAATTTAATTTATATCATCTGGGTAAAAAAAATTTGCTTTGAGGTTAAAAAATTTGTAATTGAAATATTTACCTTCATTTTATAGTTAAAATCTTGTTTCCATGTTATTAATGTCCGTTAAAAAGTTTAGTCATCAAAGTTTTAAAATTCTAATCTAAAATTTCGTCAATTTCATTGTAAATAAAAACAGAAACATAACGAACGTTAGTAAGCTAGTAGTAAAAAATCTTTTTGACACAGCACTAAAATTATCAGATGAATCATTTCACATTTCAAATATTGAATTTATTAAAAAAACATTACATTTAAATAATTATCCAATAGAGTTTGTCCAAACACATATTAATAATAAAATTAGAACAATTACAGATTCTTTATCCAACCAAACCAATATAAATTCAGTTAGAAATTTAAATTTTAATCCAATGATATCAATTTCTTATCATGGAAAGTTATCTTTTGAAATTGAAAGAATTTTAAAAGATTTTAATGTTGCAACTAATTTCAGAATTGACTCTAAACTTGATAAATTCATAAAATTAGGAAAAGATTTACTAGATAATGTACAACTCACCGATGTAGTGTATAAAATTCAGTGTTTGAATTGTGAAAAATGTTATGTAGGTCAAACTAGTAGATTACTTGCTACAAGAATTAAAGAACATCATGATAATTTTAGACAAAACCCTAAAAATCATAAAGTCATAGCAAAACACCAGGTTGAAACTGGACATTTAATTGATTGGGACAATGTTATATTTTTACATCATGAACCTAATGAATTTAAAAGACTAATAGCAGAAATGTTTTTTATTAAGAAAAACAGTGATAAATGTTTGAATATAATTTCAGATCTTGATAATTACAGTTCAATATATAATATAATTTTGGATTCTTTAATTTAAATAATAAAAAATAAATAAATTGAAATATTAATTTGATAAAAAATAAAAATAAAATAAAATTATTTGAGTTATTAAATTTGCAAATTGATGAAATTCTTTACATTTAATTTAGTAATTAGATTTATTTAGAAATTAGGGCACGTTAAGAAAAAAATTGATGATACGTCATTGCTAGTTCTGTCTCTGTTAAGGTTTCTCTTTCTCTCTTCCTTAATTTCTCTTTGTAAAAATGGAGCATAACGTTCGTTATGTTTCTGTTTTTATTTACAATGAAATTGACGAAATTTTAGATTAGAATTTTAAAATTTAGATGACTAAACTTTTTAGCGGACATTAATAACATGGAAACAAGATTTTAACTATAAAATGAAGGTAAATATTTCAATTACAAATTTTTTAACCTCAAAGCAAATATTTTTTTACCCAGATGATATAAATTAAATTCCAAATTATTCAATTATTTATATGGTTAAGAAGGAAGAGAAACAGAAACCTAGTTAGAAAAACTTAAGATGTGAGGATACTTCAAAATTTCAACCAAAATTGTCCTGATGAGGAAAACATCCGTTTTCGAAACGTCGGCTGAAAATTTGGAACAATTTGGAATAAAGGATTAAACAACGAGTATCCTTTCTTTGGTCTGAAGTATGTCATTACCAACGTTTATTATATTATTTTAAATACTACTAATTAAATAATAATTGTTTTTAAGTTTCACACGTAATATTTAAAAATTGAAACATTGTAGACTGAAACAATATTTTACAAAAACTTGAAATTTAATTAAATTGAACGTTTTCTTTTCTTCAAGTACTAAAGACTTACATTTTTGAAAACTTCAATATTTGATTTTAAAATATGTAAATTGTTTAATTTTAAATGGATTAAGAGTCAGTAAAAATTGTAAAATTCAAACTCCGGACTCGACTTGTACCCCTAGCATTCACCACCACCAAACGAATCACTCGGGAATCAACCATGAGACGTAAGAAGTAAGAACTCATAGACTCAGCGTGAGTGACACGTGGTGTCACAATCAATTGATAAGGGGGGAACCGGGGAACGTACATAGCCGGCGCAACGCCGCAAATTCTTAGCCACCATCATCTAGCTGGTTTTCCCATCTTAAACTGGAGCCACTGCCCCCCATGCGATGAGTTCTTACGACCATATCGTCAGCTATAATCAATCATCAATGTGCACATGAATAGTGCTCATGCCTTGGCTCATAATACGCAGCTCTGTTCTTAACGTAAAAATGATTCCTAAACGCACTTCTCGATTCTAATATCAATTCTAAAGCATAGGCGGCGAATTTAAATCCAACCAATAGGTGAAGAGAGAATCGGCTTCAGTTTTCGAGATATAATCGCAACCTCTCTTTTATGATAGGATATATTCGTAAAGACATGCGCCGTAAGACCTATATAAAGACTGTTGTTTGCGAAAGCATAATATTTATATGTATAAAATATTAAAAACACTTACCTCCTGTGCAAAAAATATGTATTATTTTGTTGAAAGAGCGATAGAAATCAGGGAACATCCGAAACGTATGTCACATAACTTGAAGAGAAATCATATGATTTGGCAAGGGCTTGTTTCTTTCCATCAAAACATTGGAAAATGTATTTAATTCATTGCTGTTATTCCTCCACAATGATTTTTAGCTCAATACACTTGCCTATAATTTGAAATACATTAAATTTTCTATTTAAAAAAAATCGAGCATTCAAATTACCGCCATTCGGAGATTTTTCCGGTCACGGAAAAATCGCTATTTTCACAACTCATGACTTGCGCAAGTCCGCAACTTGCGGATCTGTAATCGTGTGAAAGGGCCCTCAGCCACCATCATTTAGTTGGTTTTCCCCTTTTAAACTGGAGAAACCTCCCCCCATGCGATGAGTTCTTACGACCATATCGTCAGCTATAATCAATCATCAATGTGCACATGAATAGTGCTCATGCCTTGGCTCATAATATAAGGGAGAATCGGCTTCAGTTTTCGAGATATAATCGCAACCTCTCTTTTATGATAGGATTGTAAATAGAGGGATTTTTACTTAAATCCTTGAAAACCTTATTAGCACGAGACATCCACCCCAGTTCAAGAATGCTAAGGAAATGATCAGTATTTGTTGATACCGGATTTATTTTGCTATTCCATAGGATCTGTAAGCAAGCACCGTTAACTCAAATCAAGTCTATAGTACTTTTACCCAAGTGAGTTACAAACGTAAAATGTGCTGGCGAATCGCTAAACGACCTACCGTTTACCAGAACAAAACACCCTCATTCCATCAAACTTGTCAGCAACTTGCCTCTTTAGTACACCTATGTCCGATTTAAATATTATCCACATATTATTCATTTCTATTATTTAAAAAATTTTTATAACATTTCTGATTGAAAGGACTATACCTCCGCTCGCCCTGCCGCAGCACAGTGGTCCAGGAGGCCACTCATTTGGCCAACATTCAAGATTTTGTCATATTTGCATAAAACCTTTTGTATAAGGGTTTTTGGGGTCGTCGAAACTGAATTCGATGTCAAAATTTCATACTTCAAAATGGCGGATCCAATATGGCGGACTAAAATGCGAAACTTCAAGGTATTTGCACCAAACTTGGTGTAAATGGGACTTCGAAATCTTTGATACGAAATTTGATGTCGTCATTTTTAAAATCAAAATGGAGGATCCAATATGGCGGACTAAAATGCAAAACTTTGAGGTATTTGCACCAAACTTGTTCCTCTATATTTTTTTTAGCTGATGATAACAGACTCAGATTCCTTAATAGTTTGAAGTTTCATCGGGCGACAAAATCTTGAGCTCAGTGATGTTCTGTTATTCCATAAAATATCGCTACTTTTTGTTAATAGGCGGAGAGGAATCAAAGTTGTAGCAAACAAGTTGCCTTCGCTTATGTTTAAATCAAATTCATTGGACATATAATTTTGTTTATATTCTGAATGGCCCGAACTTCCATCGAAACCCCAGAAACTCTCTCGCAAAAACCGAGCGACTGGCTTAAAATTGGACGCGCAAGAAAAAATTTGACTTTCACAGCGAGTTTTCATCGTATCGCGATGATTTTTTTTTAAATTGAGGTAGAATTTGAAAAGAATTGTAATGGCATACATAAAGATAGCTTCAACATGCAAGTTTAGCAAGGAATCGTGTATTCATAATTATGTTGACATTGTCGGCTAAATTAATTTTCCCGAGATTTTGCATTATGCTCAAGTTCTGCCATTACACACAGCTCTTAGTTAAGGTCTGAAGAATGTCGGGAAAAAAGGTAGGCGCGGGAACCTCATCAATTTTTTGGGGGGGTTTTCCGGACTTTTGAATCACTTCTGCCAAGGGTTTTCTAAGCGACTAGACTTCTGCCATTGTTTGACCGCTCTTAGTTGAAACCTGAAGAATGTTTCTGAACAAATTTGACGCGGCCACCTAATCGATTTTTTTGGCAAATTTTACGTCGTGGAAAACCGGCTGCCATTTTAATACGCAAAGGTTGCAGACTGGCAGAGGTGCCATTTCATGATGTATTAATGTTTTTCTTACAATTTTCGAGCTTTCATCTTGGGCACCGAATCGAGTCGTTTTTTGTAGCTAGCTCTTGGACCATTCCAGGTGGACGACCTCTCTGGCGTTTGTTATGCAAAGATGAGCTGAGATGTCATTTACAGTTAATCCCTGTAATTGATCATTTGGAAAGACTTTATTATTTACCCGAATTACTCCGTTGAACACCGTTACACGTATGTTCTTTTCTCTCAGACCCTTGAATAGCCCACGGTTCTGATGGTAAATGCTTCTAGTTTCCCAGTCCAAATCGTGATCTATGTAAACCTTGGAACCTCGTAAATTGGATCTTTTCTTCATAATGGACGATTTTAATAATCCGGACGACAAACCCACAAGAATCGATCTAGGATGGCTGGACCGAGGTAGTCCCAGCTTTTTCAAAAAGCCCACGTCTTTGAAATCGGGATCGATCCCAATTCTAGATGACAGCATCGTTCGTATTTTGCTCAGCAGAGATTTCTTCGACTCTTCTCCTGTCTCCAGTATTCCGTGAATAACAATGTTGTTCCTTCTAGCCTGACAGACAGACTACAGACAGACACCTTGGTTAAAAGTGTTTTTCTCTATCTCAGGGGGTCTCAAACCATAGAGATTTGATGAAAACCGACTAAGTCAAATTTTATATAAAACCAATACCTTCTCATTAGGATAGGAATGTAATATAGAGCAACCAAATCAAACAGGGTTTAAAAAAGGAATGGAAGTTACGGACAACGTGTTATTATGAATTATCTGGTGAATAAAAGAATTAAAAGGGAGAATGGTATAAATGTTCTTTCACTTAAAAGTGGCGTTTCACTCATTGGAACGAGTCGACGTAGAAAAAGTGATGGTGAAAAAGGGAATAAGAGATGGATTAATGAAGAAAGTCTACGAAATTTTCATTAGGAAAAAAAAACAGGATAAAGGTAGCAGAGGAAGTAGGAGATAGTTTGTGTTTAGCGAAAGGAGAGAGACAAGATTGTCCTCTGAGCCCACTTTTATTTAATATATTAATCTTAGACTTAGAAGAAGAAATGAAGATAAAAGGATGGGGAGGAATTAGGATGGGAAAATAAAAGAAATATACACTAGCATACGCGGACGTTGTAGCGCTGATGGCAGGCTTAATTACAGGATTGAAGAGGTACTTAGATGGAAAAAAGTTGAAGTTAAATTTAAAAAAGACATACATATAATGAGGTTTAGAAAAGGAAGCGGAAGAAAAAAAGAATAGCCTGTGAGATTGAAGGAAATGAAGCTATAACATGTAGAGGAGTTCAAATGTTTGGGATATTTCTTGCAAACAAATAGAAACCATAGGGAATAAAGCGGGAGGGGTAATGAAACATATATGGGGAAATGGAAGAAGGTTAAAAAAAGATTGGAGAACCAGAATGTGGTTATTTGATACGCTGATATGGACGGTATTAGTCTATGGGCATGAAAGTTTGAGGGGAAGCTAAAGGGAGAGCAATGGGGAAGAATTGTTGGAAACGTGTTTGAAGGAGGTAGAATAAAAGACAAGGAGGGCGATATAATGAACGAGATGGAAAGAAGAATGGAGTTCTTTAGGACTAGGGATATAGGAGAGGAGACTGGAGAAAACTATGAATCATTGGACAAAAGAGACAGAGAAAGACAATTGATAGGAAGATGGAGGATGATTGAGGAATCAAAATATGATAAATAGTATCAGACGATAAAAAAAGAGTAACACAGTATTTATAGAAGGGATGGGGAGAGGGAAGATGGTCCAGAATAGCAAGGTTTAGATTGGGAAACGAGTTAAGAAAAGGGATGTATTGGTGAAGGAAAGAGAACAGGAAGTGCATAATCTGTGAATAAAAGGAGGTGTGAATGATATTAGGGGAGAATGGATTGGGTGAGGAGTGTATAAAAGAATTGGAGGAGGCTAGGGTAATGGATGAGAAAGAATGAAAGAGAGAATGTGAAAAAATTGCAAGTTTGAGTTAAATGAGAAGATTACGAATCTAAAGTCATATTTCCCAAATGTTGAATATCTAATCCAATAAGGAGGACGAAAAGTTTGAAAAATGTGTAAATGTTCAAAACATTTAGTACCTGGGGTTCTTTGAGACGTTGACCACGAATTTTAAGTTCGATTTTTATAATCCACAATTTTATAATAAAGACTAATTTTCATTGAATGTGGCGAATGAGAGGAAGACTGGTTTTAGTTGTAAAGTTTGCTGGATCAGCGATTGGATTGGCTATTGTGAAATTTGAACATCTAATTTCAGACTCGTAATCAACGATGCAATAAAGCACCGGGTACTGTAATTTATCAATATTTTTACATTTTTCAAGCTTTTTGTCCGCCATCTGGACCAGCCATTTTGAATATATGAGTTTTAGATTCGTAATCAACGACTCAAAAAACCTCCCTACACAAGCTTTTAGCATTACTCATTTTTATAAATATATAAATACTTTGTTATCTTTGGGATCGTCATATTTTGATCGACCATTTTGAATTTTTCAAATTTGTCGTCAGATTCGTATTTAGAAATGTCAAAAACATCAAATAAAAGCTTTTTCGCCTTTCAAAAATGTATTCAAATAAAACTGTCTACTTATGAAGTTCACTTTTGATCGCAAAATAAACGAAAATACCCAAATTTGGTCGCTTATACAACAGTCGCCATATTGATTTCAAAAATTGCGGCAACATTTTCGAATTCAGCGATACCTAAACCTTCGTTATACCAAAATTTAATTAATTTTAATTGTAATTTGACGAGCTTACAGATTTTTAACGCAACTTGTTAAAAATGTTCCTTTCTCATACTTTTTTTTTATTTGTATATAACTTTTCTTCATCTTTCTAAATATAATTTTATGCGAAAAAATGTGGAAATTCATGATAACATTCAATCTCCTCAAACAGTTTTTACGTATAAGGGATGCAAAAAAAAACTATTTTTATTTTTAAGAGTGAACAATACATACCCGAAAGCACCATGGGATCAAAAGATTCTCCCTTTTTTACGTGGTCCGACTCTCCAGTTAGACTGGACTCATCTACTTTCAGATCGTTGCTTTGTATTAGAACACCATCGGCAGGCAACAGATCTCCGTATTTTATCTAAACAATATTAAAAATTGTATACATTTCTATTATTTTTATCCTAATTCTGACATATAGTAAAGGTAAAATGAATCTATCACTTTAAATATAGAGAAAAAATCGTACGTAAGGAATTTTTTGTCCCTGTGCCTCCCACCCATTCCATATCAGACAGCACAGAGAAATATTTGATTTACAGCCCTACACAAAATAATTTACGTAATCTATCAATGGCCTCTGAAGGATCAATGAAGAAATACGCATCATAATTTTCAAGAAATCTGAACACCTCCATTTTAGTAACGTACAATTGGCGAATTCTGCCGTAAATGAGAAATATTTGAATTTGTTATAATGGTCTTGTAATAAATCTGTATTAACAACATTGTATTAAAATGTAATTAACTATTTGAATATTCTTCAATTTCAGTGAAATAGCTAAAAATATCTGAATGAGAGATAAAAGAACTTTCTAGGCACACGGTCATAAGCATCCATTGATTTGCGACTCCACTTGTTAAATCTGGCGAAACCGGTACGTTGTGTGACGGGGTACATTTCTTACCGTCATTTAAAACTGCCTTCCAGCAGGAATCAGTAAATAAGTATATGCTAATTTTGTATGTAATTTGAATCGGGGTGCACTCCCGAATATTCGCGAGTCTGCGGACTCGATTAACCTGCGATATTTGTTATCGTGATCCCGGCGACGGCTCTGATTGGTTGGCCCCCATCGATTAGTAAATCTCGATACAGATGTATTTCCGCTGCCACATTGATCTGTGACTCTTGCTCTAACTGCCCTTTGAAAGTCATCGAAAATGTCGAGCTCCGACGAGGAAATAGATATATGAGCGTGCATGTTTACCAAATTCCGAAAGGATCTAGAGTCCGGAAAGAAAGTTAAGAAACAGGTATAAATTTTTATTTTCCGGCAAGCTCGATGGTCGAACGGGCCCATTTTAGTGAAAAGTTGTATATTTGGAGAATTGTTAGCTAAATGTTTCGACCCTGGAGTTCCGCCATTTCTCAAGTGTTTTCCCGCGAGTGTGTTTCCTGCCTGTATCTTAGGGACTTTATAAATTGCCTTCAAAAATTGTACTCTCACTGTCTCCAAATTCCAAAATTCAGAATTAATGAATTGTTATTCGATTGTTGGGTTCTAACGTGAAGATGGTAAGATTATGGGTAGATATAGTAATTTTTCAAGTCTATTTCCGGTTATGCGGAAATTTACGGTAATAGGAATTTTATTTTGTTCAAATAATAAATTGAGATACTCCTGATTGTTGACTGAAAACATGGCCTACTACAGGATGCTCGATTATTTAACCCATCCCCTCTGTTTTCTTTGATATAATTTACTGGAAAGAAATATTAAAATGATTGAATTAATAAGATTTAGAAAAATTTTGAATGCGTAATAAATCTTACAATGAAGGGAGTAATCTCACAATAGACCGGAGAATTACCCTGTTATAGTTTGAAAAACACAACTGTCCAAAAACAGTCAAGACTTTAGACAAAACATATAACTTCAACTAAACTTGCTTAATTGTAGCTGTTTTTTCGATAAAATACTCTGAACTCACCTGGCAAATATCACCTACAACTATATCGGATACGGAGATTTGTTTTACTTCTCCCTGCCTGATAACAGAGAACTTATGTTCCCCTTCTATCCTATTCTGAAGACCCCTAAATTGCCGCTCCTTGGAATAGTCATTAAAAGCCGTTACTATTACCACCACTATGACGGATATCAAAATGGCTAGACCTTCAATCCAACCATATTTAGCTTCATCTTCATCTATTCCCGGAGCTAAAAAAATGAAAACATCAATACATTTTACACTCGACAGCGCATTTTTACAGAACTATATTTCGTTATATTTTATTTGTCGATGTAAAATATTAAATAATACTCACGCGCTTCATCGTCTGAAGGATGATAAAAACTGAGACCTAATGAAACCAATGCAGCTATTTCTAAAATTATTAACGTTACATCTTGTAATGCCTCCCATACTAATTGTAGAAACGTTTTTGGTGGTTTGGGAGGTATCATGTTTGAACCAAATGTATCTCGCCTGTGTTGGATATCTGCTTCAGACCCGCTAAGACCTGCAAATATTAAAATATAATTTTATTTTTATTGTAAATTACTTTCATAATAAGATTAAGTAATTATAACCTAGATGCGTTGAAACAATGTGCTTTATCTTTTATCCCATTATTTCAGTATATTTAATAACACATCAGTGAATGGATTTGATCTTTTTCAGAGTGCCTACACAAATCCTGAAAAAAACTCTGACAATTCTAGGTATTTTCCAGGTTCAATTTTTCTTAATTCATGTATTAGTTCGGGTATCACGTACGAAAAAACGGCTAATAACCGCATTAAGTGCAGTCATCATTTTTTAGTTTGTTAAAACGCTTCATTGCGGGGTCCTTATGTGAATTCCACATTTTCTAAAAAAAATGTCACGGAAACGTAGGAAACTTTTTAAAAATTATCCAAAAATCAAGTTTGTGTGGATTGAAGGTCTCTGAAAAAGTGTATAAAACTCAGGGAAAAACTAAAAAAAAGAACCTTCTATAGTTAATAGTTTCCAAGTTATGGTAGTAAGTATTTTTAAATCAAACTACTGTATGGAAAAGTGTATCACAGATGAGTGAAAGTACACTTAATTTGCTGGAATTCAAAAAAGAACAATGTCCTACCTCTAATAGGATGAAATAAATTGAGCCGTTCTCTGCAAGAATAACTTAAGCCGATTAAAGTTGTTTTTGCGAAGAACGGCTTTTTGCATTCTCTGATCTCCAAAATACATGTTGCCAATGATTTTTGGATTTTTGTAACTTTTAGATTTTGCAATGAATTTCGTAATTGTGCGCGCACGGTCAGATGCGTCCTTCGTTCGGCCCGGGCTGTGTCACAAAATTAGCCATTTCAAAAATACGATTTTTTTATCTCTCAACAAAATTCCTAAATAAATTTGCTGTTGATCGGAATGACGGAATACAGGCTTAAAGAACGCACCAATTATATTTAACATTTAATTTGACTTCTAGAAACAATTTGTTTGAACAACTACACCAGTGTATCCGTTTGTACTAGACAAAAATAATTTTGTAACAAAATCGTTATTCTTTATTATCAAAATGATATTTAGTAACAAAGAATTGTCATAAATTGAAAATTTATAAACAATTTTTCAATTTTCCAATGCCTATAGGCAGACAGCAGATAAAAAATTCCATTTTTGACTAAAAAATTAAAAAATTGTTCCTTTAGAAAACCCCTGGTTACCTATGAATCTCACGACAGAATTCATAGAGATAAAATGGAAGTTAACTAATTGATGCGTAAAGTGACAAAAAGTGTTATAGCTCTAATGATCACGAGTGGAAAGTGGACTCTATAATTAATTGCAAATGCGTAACACGTCTTTTTCATTGATAAACAAATAATTGTTTGCTTTTGACTTTTTATAATTGATTGCAAATGCGTAATACGTCTTTTTCATTGATAAATATGCAAATATGTGGCTTGTCTATTAAAGATAAAAAAAGGAGACAAATTTCACGGCAACTTCCAGGCTAAAGAATGTTATGATTCAACGAAAAAGTCAGAAAAAATGTTTTCCAAAAAATTGCATGCGATGTTCCGAAACCTTTACAGGTTTTCTTATCAGATTAATCAATCTAAAAAATATACAGTACACTCCCGCTAACTGCAAGCTCCGTAAGTTCCACTTTTTGCCACTTCTTCTCCACACGTATTTCAACGCACACTCCATTGTGTCTCCTACTTAAGCGACTGCGAGCGGCTGCGAGTCTCTGCGCATGTGCCGAAGTGCGAGCTCCAACGCAGCGTGGTTATACGACGGAGCAGAGTGGGTGTACTCAATAAGTGCCGAATTCTTGGAATTATACTCCCCTACAGCCTCGTCAAACTGACAGTTCCCGAGAGTGTACTGTATTCTTATATCAAAGAGTACGGAGTCAATGGATGGCTCCTGACTGCATCGGTACAACAAAAGTAGTGCAAGAAGGCAACAAAATCGAACCTTTCAGGCAGATGAAAGAAGGTTCTATCGTGAACTGAGTGTAAATCAAAATAACCAACAAGACACCGAAGTCCCTCAATTGGAAGACATGACTAACTATTGGTCATATGTTTGGGGAAAAACTAACAGAAGCAATTTGGACACTGCGTGGTTCCAACTAGAGAAAGAAAGAGCAAGCAATAACCCTGAAATGGAGCCGACGAACATCACAGCTTTAGATGCTTCAGCGGTTTTGAAAAAAACATGTAACTGGAAAGCTCCAGGTCCGAACATGGTGCATAATTTCTGGTACAAGTACCTGACTAGTGTGCATCCTGCGTTGGCACGGTGTTTTCAGAAGATCATCGAACATCCAGATCTGATGCCAGGCTTTATGCTGCAGGGTACTACGTATATGTTGCCTAAAAAACCAGACACTCAAAATCCATCAGAATTTCGACCACTAGCCTGTCTTCCAACAATATATAAATGTCTTACAGCTATCATAGCAGATAAGGTATTTTCTAACTGCGACGAGAATGACATCCTTACAGAAGAACAAAAAGGATGTTGTAAAAACTCCCGAGGCAGTAAAGATCTAGTCACCATAGACGCTGTTGCCATGACGCTAGCTCGTAAACACCAAAGGCATTTGCACATGGCATACATGGACTACAAGCAAGCGTTTCCTAAGTCGTGCGATGATGCTTTGGGGTACAAGAATCAAGTATTTTTATCATGGACAACCAAGGATAACTAGATCAATACGCATTAAGACAGGTATATTCCAAGGAGACTCCTTCAGTGCATTATGGTTCTGTTACGCGTTGAACCCACTGAGCAAAACACTAAATAGCATGTCCCGTGGGTTCCGAGTAAATGATAACAAGATCAGGGCAATCAACACCTATGCCATCCCTGTCCTCACGTACTCCTTTGGGCTCTTCAAATGGCCAAACACCGACCTCGAACGATTAAACAGAATCATCCACGTAGAAATGACGAAACACCGAATGCGAGACTATTTTAACAGCAAGCGAGATGTTACGCTTTACAACACCATCTGTAAAGCGGATCTTGACTACACACCCTTGAATTTGTCCTCAGAGGAGGCCTTGAATATCAGGGCAGAAACCATAGAGGAATTAGAAACGCAATGGAGACAAAAAGCCATCCACGGCGAACACCCCAAAACGTTAGATCAATATGAAGTGGACAGTGAAGCATCCAATATTTGGCTTAGAAAGGGAGTCCTGTATCCAGAAACGGAAGGATTCGTCATTGCGATTCAGGATAGAGTTGTCAGCACCAGGTATTATCGCAAACACGTGTTACATCAAGACGTGGTTGACCGGTGCCGATTATGTGAAGATAACAACGAATCCATCGAGCACATTATTGATGGTTAACGCGTAATGGCTCTAAGAGAATACACGCAGAGACATAATGATGTGGCGGGCATTATACATCAACAACTTGCCCTAAACCTAGGACTCTTAACAGAATGGATGCCTTTCTGTAGATACATTCCAATACCCGTTTTAGAAAATGAAGATTATATCTTATATTGGGATGTGACTATCCAGACGGATCATTACATGCGAGCCAATCGACCTGACATCGTGATGCGAGAGAAAAAAGGTGGAAGAGTCAACGTCATCGACATTGCTTTTCCGCTTAACCGAAATTTGCAGGCAACCTATACAACCAAAATTCATAAGTATAGCGAGCTAAGGCATGAAGTAAAGGCAATATGGAGGAATGTGAAACACGCATCTGTTCATCCTATTGTGATTTCGGCTACAGGCAATGTGCACGCAAGATGCACTGAACCATTGAACATTTAGGAGTCAATAGGGTACTGGCGGCAGCTCAGAAGGCGGTTTTATTAAACACCTGTCGCATTGTAAGAAACTTCCTAGACCATCAGGAAGCAAGCGACTAAGAACCTATGGCGAGATCCATGGTAGCTCTAAGAAAGCATCCAGAGACGACTATTGTCACCTCCAACACTCACGGCCGCTGTGAAAGGATAAAAACTGTAAAGACAAACTGCAAACTACACCATACTTCTAACTTTGTACCTCCAACATCAGCGCTGAAGATTTCAGACATCGTATTATATTAACTTCTAACATCCTTATACATGAGTCACTTTACTTAGTCCGTGACTATGATGAAAAACCGGGTTCACCCGAGAATAAGATTGTAAACAACAAATAATAATAATATGATATATATGAAATTAGCTTATTCCTCACTATTATAGTCACACCGGAGGTTGAGAATTTTAAAGATGAACAAAAATAGAAATCTCAATTTACTGAAAATACTCAAATTTTATTAGTTCGAATTTTTCAAAGTGAAACTATGAGGTATCAAAACTGATATAAAGGTTTACCAGAGAGGATTTTAAGCAAAACTAGGATTTATACTGAATTATAATGTAAGATTTATCTGTGTGTTTATATGTATTAAAGGTTTACTAACAGCTCTGTGGTATTTTTCTGCTAGTCTGATATCTGTGGTGGAAGGACATGGGCGCTGAACTAACATTTTATGAAAATTTAGATATAAGCTTTGGGTACTTTGAATAATACTCTTTAAATCCATGAAATTCCAGAACCACTTAATGGCTTTTGTAAACTACACAATTAAAACGAATAATCGCTGATTTAATTTTTTTTAATTTAAATTTTATATTAGAATTAACACTTCATATTATTTTGCCATAATATCAAACTGATGCTATTCGAAACCCCTAAAAGAATGCGATTTTACTGGCGCCAGTAACGGACTGATAACCAATATAACCATATAGCGTGGCACGATATTCCAAGGGCATATTTTAGATTAAATCTAAGGAATTAGGATTATTTCGTCGTTGCGTATTTTCTTTGTTGCTTATGACCTTATCTCGAACATCAATCGCCGAGGGACAGCAAGGGATTTTGGAACTCTTAGGTAACCTGAGAGCTGAGATTCGCTTGTTGCCGCCGTTGCTTAAGAATCAAGATTCTCCTATTTAAATCTAGTTCCCGCCTTTCCGCTTGCTATCACCAATAGTCCCGGAACCTGGCTTGAAATCTTGGATGCCTCCAGAGCCAAGGATGACTTCGGATTATTTTCCCCTAGGTTTTGGGAATGAACTTAGTCACCTTAGAGCGATACTTTGGTCTGAACCAGTAATTCTTATGAGGGAGCATGTCTTCTCACATCCACTAACAGGGCCCTGGAAGCTACGGCACTAAACGAGTAGACAGCATACTCAAGATTCCAGCGATGGGATGTGAATCAGATCTGGTTGCCTTAGATTAGTTGCGTTATAGTTGCCAATGCGGACAACTCTCGTGCCAGAGAGGACGAGAGTTTCCTCGTTGCCAGAAATGCTTATTAGAACACGAGGGTTCCCTTGAATCTCCAAGGACGCCAGCTTCTACTTTCTTTCGTTTATTGGTAAGTGTAGTTTTGGTAGAATCAGTGTTCTTCCCTTCCCCTGTGGCTTGCCCAAAAGTCGCTAAAATGACATACTGAAATTGTTTAGCCATCGTTGCTGCCCGCAGAGAATTCCTCGCCGCCACCTTGGCCTCGTGCCACACCAAAGATATTATAAATCTAGATGCGGCACCTCACTAGCGAACCTATAATAAGTTCCAAGAACTAAAAAAATGCAATCGGTTAAAAAGAGACGGAGACATCTTCATCTCTTTTCAACTAATTAAATTTTTTCAGTTCTTGGAACTTATTATTATTATTATACGGTTGTCCTGAAAAATTCCGCACAAAACACGTCAAACTATACTTCTTGCCTATTTTTAATTCAAAAAATAACGTCATTTGAAAAAAAAGAATTTAGTTACAAAATTCAAAAATTTTGAGGTTTTGTGAAAACTAAAGACAACACGATAAAAAGACACTTTTTTTGTGGGGCTGTGTAATTAGTTTTCATAAAACCTCATTCTTTATTAAAAATTGACTATTCTACAACGGAATTTCTATAGATTTGGCCGATGGGATCTCAACAAGAAGTGGGTTATTGTCCTCTAAAGAATTTGTGCTATCAAGTACACTTAGCATCAAGAGGATTTTTCATGATTAAATTGCATAAAAATGGCTACAAAAAGAGAATATGTTTTTTCGTTATAAGCAAATAGAATAACTTTTTCAATGTTTACTCATTGAGAAAAAATGAGTTTTTACGGAAACTAATTATTATTTCGGCCTGAAGTTTTGTAGATATTTGTAAGATCTACATTTTTCAACTAAACTTTTTTTCTGACAGACATAGGTTAGTTACAATAAAAAAAAACTGTTATTGCTATCTTCGACAATGTTTTACACACGCAGTGCTTCGGAAGCCTTGGTCGCAAACATATAGGCTTTTGTTCTACATACTAGCAGTACAAGAGTCTGGAATCAAATTTCAGCTAGCATTTATTTCCCCAAATTTCATAGGACGCCTGGACTAATGGGGCTTGTGTAAGGTTCCATTTTACGGACAAACGGCTTAATATATTCTTGCCTTATCATTTGTACATGTAATGTTTATAGTTACTGAGTCCGAATCTGGAGTCTGTTTAAACCTAACAGGTTTAAAGGTTCGTCACTAACCTCAAAACAAGCTAAAAATCGATTTTGTGAATTAAACCTTCGTAAACAAGTGTATCATCATATTGTTGGGGTCGATGAATACAAATCTGGTGACCGTTTAACCCCATTAGAACACCGTTCATTTCTAAGCTCAAAAAATATCTCAAAAACCCTAAAATAACTCATTTTGCTTATGTAATTCAAGTCGTGGTAACTGAAACCCTTGGAAAAAGGTACTTTCTTGTTTTTGAGGACGCTAAATCCCAATCAAGTGTTTGATATACAATCAAACCTCGTTTATCGGGACACTCATTTATCGTGATCTTCCCTTATCGGGATCTTGCAATCTCGTTCATCGGGACATATTGTTCCCTTTCCAACCACCGCTCCTTATACATAGGCACTTGAAGTGGGGTAGTAGTGGGAGACCCCTCCGAATCCCGAAAACGAGGTGTTTACATTTCGAGGACGTCCCGATAAACGAGGTTTGACTGTCATCCATCAGGTAAACGTTCGTCCCTAACCTAAACAAGTAACTTAGAAACACTGAAGTAACCAGTTTTGGCGCTGAAGCTTAAAACGTGGTGACTAAAAAACTTGTTAAAAAACGGTGCTCTTGTGTGTTTGTACGGTCGCTGAATCTAAACTCGGTATTCTCGTAATTAGTTCTTGACTATATTTATAGCAGTTTGAAGTTTGCTTTTACCAGAGGCATAGATCTTCAGGTCATCCATATTAAACACATGAGTGAACTTATGCTCTCGCTGATTAGTGTCGCCAGAGAGATATCCAGGAGAATTTCGTAGTGCGGGAGATAGAGGCAGAATATGATGCAAAAAAGCAAAGAGCTCATGGTATCGCCTTAAAAGACGCACCTCTGGAAGGTGACGTTCGTTGTCACACGATAATTTCAAGATGAGATAGTAAATCTAGTTTTCCAAAGAGGTATCAATCTCTCTATGCATCTCACTATGTGTAGATATACCTTCAAGCTTTCCAACAGATAGATGATAAGTCTATGAGAGGTTGAATCGAAAGCTTTCCGGTAGTCAATCCAGGCTATTGACAGGACGCGACGATGGGCTGCAGCGTCTTTACAGATACACTTGTCAATTAGCAGGTTCTCTCGACAGCCTGCTACACCTTTTTTTGAGCCACGTTGTTCGTACATCTCTTGCCATACAGGCTTAATTCGTCGAACAATCCTGTTGTTTAGGACAGCTTTAAAGATCTTATACAGTGTGTTCAAACAAAGTTATTGGCCTGTGATTCTCTGGGTTGGACAAGTTGCCTTTTTTCGACAGGAGTATAGTGCGTCCCAACACCAGCCACTGTGAAAAAGGCGTCTCTGACTTTAAATATGAGGTGAATATGCGGGCCAAATGTTTGTGTGTAAAAGTAAACTTCTTCCACCAGAAGTTCTTGATACAATCTGGTCCAGCAGCGGAAAAGTTCTTCGTGCCTCTAAGTGCTTTTTTCACCTCTTCGGCAGTGAATGATGGACATTCCTCCTCAGATTTTATGACATTGTCGCAAAACTCCTTGAAGCAGATGATAGTGTCAGTATTGTCAGTGTTCAAATCTAGTGTTTTCGGGACCTTGTACAGCTCTCTCCAAAAAGTCTCTACCTCCTTGGGCTTGGGTGGATTTTTTGCAGAAACAGGGAGATCGCTGAAGAAGTGCGATGGGTCAGCGAGAAACTGTTGATTCTCCCTGATTCATATCTCCCTATTCTGTATTCTCCTCCTTGCGTTAGATAACACCCTTTCCGTGAACGGTCTACCAGCTGTTTTGAAGTCAATCACACATTGAACACAGGACGCATTCTGTCTTGTCCATCCAATCTCGTTGTTGAATTGATGCAAGCGTCTTTTGGTCTTTTGGTCCATCGTCGGTTTTAGCCTTCGATTTAAATCAGCCAATGCTCTCGAAGCACCAAAAACTTATCAATTGATGGTCCAGAGGTCGGACTCTTGCGAGATATCTCCACGAAGGGAGGCATCCATTTCAGCCACATCTTGGGGCTTAGGAGGAACTTGCATGTTAATGTTCCCCCTTGTACTGAAATCGCAATCATCTCTCAGAAGGTGCCTGCTTTCTGCGGTTGGTCTCAATGTTGCTTCCTCATCTTCGCCTGCAGCCTGATGAAGCAGCGGTAGGGGAAGCGCTCCGCGTACATACCCATTTTTCCGTAGGTAGTCGGCTTGATTTCGCAAAGACTGATGCGAAACGTGCTGAAGCTCATAGCATCATAGCAGTCTAGTACGTCATCCTTGAGTTGATCCGTCCAGTCAATGTGGGCGTTCCACCGGTTCGTCGTCGTGTTTGCATCTAAATTATTTTCAGCACCCCGAACTCAAGGATGATCGGCATTGTTTGCCGACCCATGGTCGGGTGCTCTGCGCGTTCGATCGTTTTGAACCGCATCTACAACATTTTGGTGCTCTGGTGGTTTCATTGTTGTTCCCACGAGCAGCTAGGGAAAGGGTTCGTCCATCCTTGTAGAGCCCCGCGTGCAAGGATAAGGCTGATACTCTGAGAGGTCGCCCGGTATCTCAGGTCACCGTTTGAGACACCTCACGCAGGTGTCATTCAGCTTTCGGCACGGTTGTTACGCCTCCGCTTAGGGGTTATTCCTTCGGGACCATCCCAGGACAATTGTCCGCCACTGCTTATTAATTATTGTAACCATATTCAGCAGCCGGGAGCGGGTGCTAATCTGAAGAATTGCTCCTACTCCCAGCGAAATCACGGTAAAATTTCAGCTGTAACCACGTCTCACGACCGTGAGGTAGGTGATGGGCAAAATCGTGATGTGTTGCCACAGGAAACCCGTGAAAAGTTGAACACAAAAACACGTACCTGAATACATGCCGCATATACTGGAACCTCATATCCTCGACAATTTTTTCTGTTGCGCACTCGAGGCCTGACATCGTTCTCCTTGACTTCGAGAAACGAACCATTTTCGTTATCTAATTTTCAGACCAGCTGAAAAAAACGTCACAACCACGGAGAAAGAAAAAAAAGAGAGGTATAAAGGCCCTATAAGGGAGTTTCGACGGTTATTCCCGGAATATTCTGTTAAGCTCAACGTCTTGATCATCGGCGCTCTTAGAGGTTTCAAGGTTTCACAGGGTGCCCAGCAGTTCCCTTTTACTCTTTACCATGTGTTTTCCCTGTCTCTTTTAAAGCCCATTTTTTGCAATTTTAATGATAAATCTGGATATTTTGAGTGATAAAACAAAATTTCGGTTATTATTTTAGGAAGGAAAGGCATCTGGAGGAATAATAGTACAGAACTATAGCCGAAGAACAATGTTGGTAGCAGTGCGCGCAGTCCGCCGCTACACGCTACTTCTTCTTCTTCTTCTTTAGTGTACTGCAAGAGAGCAGTCAATTAGCCTAAGTCTGGAGACTAATCTCCCAGCCGTTTGTGTGGAACCTATTTGGCCAAGGCTATGATGGCTACTGGTTATGTGCCTTCGTATCTGGTTAGGTAGATGGAGCGGTAGATGCGCATTCAGAAATGGCGCGAAATTTTAAATGATATGTTGAGAACGAATGAAACGAATTTATTGACAGTAAGTAGGAATTATAAAGATTCCTAAATCAAAGAAAATTTTTTAGATCAGTAAATCGTCAATTTTTAAAAATTGCAAAAGAAAAGAAGTTTTTTTACTTTATGGATAAAAGAGAAATGGTTCGACTGAGTAAGGTGGAAGGAATTTATTTTTGATGAGAGAAGATTCTAGATTTCTCCTGGATTCTGTGAAATTGGGGCACGCCCATAAAACATGATTGATGTCCCCATCAGAAAAACCAAAAGAAGCGCAATCGTCTCTCTCGATAAATTTGTTCCTTGCCAAGCTTACAGGTAGATTGTAATGGTTAGCGCGCAATCTGCATAAAATGACAATTGATTTTCTGTCTAGTTTTGATTTGTGGAACCAAGGTTTTCCAACCTTGATTGGATTGA
The DNA here is from genome assembly GCA_932178445.1 of Andricus quercusramuli. Taxonomy (NCBI): domain Eukaryota; kingdom Metazoa; phylum Arthropoda; class Insecta; order Hymenoptera; family Cynipidae; genus Andricus; species Andricus quercusramuli. The sequence goes on from CAKNXH010052582.1 coordinate 21,027, forward strand.
AAAAGTTTTTAAAATAAAATAAGCCGATCTGTCCAGAATCCGAAACTCTCCTCCAAACCTCCAGAGCATATTTTAGATGTTAAGGGAGGATCACAGACCAGACATCCGTATGTGGAAGTTTATTATTTTGAGGAATACTGTCTATTGTTGCAAATTTGGCAAGGTTGTCAGCGTTTTCTTTGCCTGGAATGCTTCTATGGCCAGGGGTCCACACCAGGGTCGTTTCCCGGCCTTTAAATTTAGCGGTGAAAAGAAGATTCCGTATTTTATGGATAAGATAGGATGTAGTAGAAATAGCATTGAACTTTTGACAAGCTTCTAAAACGATTTTAGAATCGGAAAAAATTACAGATGAAGGAAAACTGTTGTCTAGAAAATTTTGAATTGCCTCACTAATTGCTATTGCTTCTGGAGTACAAATAGAGACACGTTCTGAAATTTCTAATATGAGTTCAAGGGTAAGTTGTGGTGAATACAAGGAAGCTCATTTCCAATAGGTTAACATACTGGTTAGAAACCAATAATATCTTTCCCCCTTCACAGCATGGATTCAGGAAAAGCCGCTCTTGTGCCGATAACCTGGCGATAATACGTAGCGAATTATTTTGATCACAATCTAAAAATGAAGTTACAGCTTGTCTATTTTTGGACGTTTAAGCGGCTCATCACAATGACATCCCCAATATCTTAATTAACGATCTCTTAGAACTCCGGCTACCTATAAAAATCTGTAAATTTATCCACAATCTCACAAACAAACATAACGTCTTCTTCAGAATAATTGGTTAAAATAGGGGTCCATTTGTAACCAGGAAAGGACTTCCCCAGCATGATCCAATTCACACCAGGTCTAGCCACGAGGGGCCTCCCACTCTAAAATCAGTGTAAACGTTAAAATTCGCCGTTCACTTTACTGACACTATTTCCCTTGAATACTATGCAATGATCTGAGTTGTACCGTGTTTTATAATATTCAATACAGTGAACTTTTGTTGCTTCTTCGGACACCATTAAATCGAATATCGATTACTATAATTTATCCACAAATGTTTCATGAAGAAATTGTTTATATCAAACACGAAGTAAAAGTAAGGAGACCAAATGCCTGTAGGACAAGGCATAAAAATGAATCCACTTTTTGGTGGCATAGGTAATGAAGGAGGGCGTACGCTGAAATGTCAACCCTAATTTTTTAAGTGGAATTTCTGCGAAGTTCTTCGGCTCCAAATTTGAATGAATTTTGAATGTAAAGTGAATTGAAAAGAAGTCAAGAATTTAGAACAACTGGAGGTTTATATGAAAAGAATCCAAAGAAATTTCCAGGAATCGGAATTTGAACAACTCAAAACAATTAAAAAAATTGGCATGGATTCGGCACGGGTCACGTTCGGGAAAATGATTTTTGGGAAAATGAACGTTCGGTAATTTGCATACGCCTCTATTGCATGAGTGTAAAATAGGGAATATGAACAATTATGACTCCAAGTCTGATCCAATAGTTACAATTATAACTTCGAATCAACATTTTGGATCTATAATGACTTGGGAAAATAATTACTGTTTTCAGATTTGCTGCAAAATAGGTTTTATTTATATATTTATATGAAATATAACAATACTATCATGACATTTTGATATTATAAATAAAATTTCACATGAAAATAATATTTTCTGAATACATCGTACACTCAACATTTATCATTTACCATAATAAATATTCCATTGAAAATATTATCTTTGTCTTAATTACATCAAAAATTTGAGCAGCTTGGTACTCAAAATAATTTTACGCTATCATCACAGGCATAATCCCGAGCATAATCCTCACAGCAATACATTTTATTGCAATATACTTCAATTAGCAGCAGATTTTTCACTACTTCGTCAAAATTACACCATGATTAACATCCCTTGGAAAATATTATTTTTTTCTTAATCACAACAAGAATTTTAACATTTTGCCACTGAAACTAATTTTACGCTATCATCACATGCATAATCCTCACAGCAATATACATTTTATTACAATATACTCCAATAAGCAGCAAATTTTTCACTACTTCGTCAAAATTACACCATGATTAATATCCCTTGGAAGCCCCCCCGTGAAAATGACATGAATGTGAAACTTATGAGTGACGCATGGCACATAAAATCTATGTGAAGAATTGAGTAGACATTACTAATGTGGATTTGATATCGATCATCAAAGAATATTAACAAAAAATGGGCACAATAATGGACATTGATGTGAAGCATTTCAGAGATATATGATATGATAGACTAAAAATTGAGTTACCTCGACTACAATTTTCGATAATAGGAAAGGTGAGATTTATTCGATCAAAATCAGAAGTGATGATGAAAGCGCTAATTTAAAACCTTTAATGATGTTACCAACATTTGCAGCCAATATTTCAAATGTTACATCTTATAACTTCTCAAAAGTATCATCTAAAAAATAAAAAATAAATTCTCAAAGGCAAAAGGAATACGAGTTACGTTTTACTTATACTTTGGTAATTTAACATGAAGGCAAATTCTTTGTCCACGTTGCAAAAAAAGTAATCGTGAACATGTAGAATATCAAGTACATCTCTTGCAATGAGTGATTATCTTCCTTCAACTCATTCAAATTTGTTCAAACAAAACAAATTTTTAGTGACATTGGAATCGACATTCAAATTCCCTTGCAGGCATAGGATCTCATATCACGGAAAAAACTGTATCGTTGTGGCATCCATAGATATTGACATAAACATAGTGTGGTTGACACAACCATATCTATGATTAGCCCATATTGATCAATATCTATGGTTGCCACAACAACACAGCATTTTTTCCTTGTACGACTACACAATAGTGAGGTCGTTAAGAGGTGATTTTGTTTTATTGTTAGAGTGCTGAGGATGAGAAATAATTTTTCATCCCGAAGGCAAAACCGAGGGCAAAACTGACGTTACTGTGACGCACAACAATAGAAACAGTTGCCGGCCGTCGCAAGTCACGTGCTCACGACCAACTACTGTTGTGCCATGTGACGTCACGCAAACTCGCTCTACGAGCACTATACGCACTATGGTGCACTAGGACGAACGCTAAGACGCACTACTATCCTTATTTCGTACATTATTCGCGTTCCAAACACTATCTTCTTTCTGAAGGTTGCGTTCGAGTTAGGAAATACCTTATTCTCTTTCGCTTCTTTCTGCTCTTTACGTGAATATCGAGATACATTACACTCACGTTAATTCCGTATCGCCAACATTATTTACCGTATTCTTTCCCTTATTTACACTGATTCGAGAGTGAGAGGCCCCTCGTCTAGCCACGCTCAAGTAAAAAAAATTGCAGCCAATCAGCAACGATACTAGCTACACTGCCATATTGAATAAATGTACAGCTGGCGGCTCTGTGTTGAATGGTAACCAAGATGGCCGTGGAACTGGTATGCGCAAGTTTGACGAAAATGGAACGTTTTTCGGCTAGACCATGAGTGGGTTATATCATGTTCCCCAGGGCTGCATCCTTAGTCCAGTTATATACACAATTTATGCTCGTAAACTGCACTCCGCACTCTATCACGGCTGTGGTATTTTGGAATTCGCGGATGAGATTCTTCTTTATCTTACTTCATACGAAATCAATGAATGCATCTCAGTCCTCCAACAAAGGTTGATTAACATAAACAACTTCTTGAAAGCAAGGGATCCAACGGTTTCTCCATCTACATCGAAACTGGTAATATTTCCAATCTCCTTCGATAAACTACCCGAAAATATCTCTATTTCTGTAGACAATAATACTATATACCCCTCAGAATCAGCTACCTGTTTAGGAATTATTTTCCATTGCACTCTATCATGGGAACTACATTTTTCAAAACTAATGAACCGTGTCAATCAAGTCCTCAACATCTTAAAGTGCTAAAGTGGCACATGGTGGAGGTCTTACCCACAGACACTCCAAATCTTATTTCGAGCATTAGGAAGAAGCTCCTTTGAATATGGTTGTCATGCCTTATCCAATTAGAGCGTTGCTAAATTTTTCAAAAAACTAAACAAACTCCATAACAAATTTCTGCGAGTTATCTTGGGATATCGCATTTCCACACCCTCAATAGTTATGCAATCGGAATTGAAAGAACTCCCCATTCGATCTAGATTTCAACTGATTTCAGACAAGTTCCTAACCAGATCTCTCACTGTTAATCACCCGGCCCATTCCATGCTCGAAATGTTGTATTTTGCAACCAAGAATAACCTAACCCTGTATAATTAGATGATGTTATTTCATGTCGAACAGGTAATAAAATTAATTAGAAGATGTTATTATTGTTGGTATACTGGTCAAAAATTTATTTAAAAAACTTCAACGTTTCGCCCTTCTACTAATGGCCTCCTCAGACGTATAAATATGTATCGCCTGGACACAGAAGACACAAAAAAACTATCACACTGTATAAAAACGAAGTAAAAGTTTTTTTAAATGTAAATTCTTTACCATCTTAATAAATCAAGTCATTATATGTTTCCTGAGTAAGGAAAGATCCTGGAGCAAGTCATTTTAGCCGACTTTTTGTCGAAAATTATAAAGTCATGTAAGATTTTTCCAAAACTGATGTAGCAGATGTTACAAAATAATAAAAATGAAACGACTTGCATAATGTACTGGCATTATCAGGATGTTAAGATAAAAATGTTGGTGGGCCATCACATTATTCTTTCAGCCAAACAAGTGCAAGTGAGATTTCCTAAATACAGATAATTAATATCGTATAAACAGGTGGTTACAGAATAAATTTGATTCGCTGCTCAATGGTCTGCCGTGTGCCCATTATATACATATATCCCACGTCATACATGAGATAGGAAAACGGATTCTCTCTTATTATCCTATCTTAGCTATATAATTGGCTTCTAGAGTATGGAATTTTTTATTCATTATAAATTAGATTTTGCAATTCATATTAGGTTGAAATTAATTCTAGGAAAAAAACAGTATGCTATAAAATCAACAGCTATTGGTGTTATTAATCAACAATTATTAGAGTTATTAATTAAATTTAAATATATCCCACTCAGACCTTCGATGTCAGTTCTTTTGTTGACTGAAAATTTATTCCTTGCTATATGAAACATTTCTCTGAATAATCCTTGTTCGTTATTTACTTCAACACATAAGTACATTAATATGTTCAAAATCGAACTGATGATGCTTCGTATGAGAGTGATACACCAACGCTGTGCTCCTATCGTCGTGCCTGCAATCGTATTTGTGTTCATTCATTCTGGTATCGATATTTCTTTCCGATTGGGCAATATAAACATATTTACAACCCATGCAGTTAATGCCATAGATAGCATGTGTCTTCAAACCCTTTTTTAACGGATCCTTACCGTTATTAAAACATTTAAAACCATCATGGTCAGAAAGTAGAACGACTTTAAAACCCAATTTTTCAAACATTATTTTTGAATTGTTACTGTACATTGCTGTATATGGTAAGATCAAAAACTTTCTCTATTATTGTAATTATTTTCGAAATTTTTGACGTTATTTTTTTAAAAAACTTTTTCTCGGGTGAACCCGGTCCTTCGTCATAGCCACGGACTAAGTCAAGTGACTGATGAGATGAGGATGTTATAAGTTATTTTAATACAATGTTTGAAATCATTTGCGATGATGTTGTAGGTACAAAATTAGGAGCATGGTGTAGTTTGTTGTTTGTCTTTACCGCTGTTATCCTTACACAGCGGCCGTGAGTGTTGCAGGTGACAATAGTCGCCTCTGGATGCTGTCTTAGGGCTACCATGTATCATGCCATAGGTTCTTAGTCGCTTGCTTCCTGATGGTCTAGGAAGTTTCTTACAATGCGACAGGTGTTTAATAAAACCGCCTTTTGAGCTGTCGCCAGTACCCTACTGACTCCTAAATGTTCCAGATGTTCAGTGCATCTTGCGTGTACATTGCCTGTAGCCGAAATCACAATAGGATGAATAGATGCATGTTTTACATTCCTCCATATTGCCTTTACTTCATGCCTTGGCTCACTATACTTATGAATCTTGGTTGTATAGTTTGCCTGCAAATTTCGGTTAAGCGGACAAGCAATGTCGATGATGTAGACTCTTCCACCTTTTTTCTCTCGCATCACTGTGTCAGGTCGATTGGCTCGGATGTAATGATCCGTCTGGATAGTCACATCCCAATAGATAGATAAACGTTTATTTTTCAGCCTGCTGGCCTTAAAAAATTGACTTGCTTACACATCCATTTTTTACAGAATTTCCTTAAAACTAACCCTTAAAAACTAACATCCATCCATTCCTTATCTCTAAGCCGCACGCTCGTATCGCCTTGCCTTCTCGGTTCGCCTCGCCTCGCTCGCATGTCCCTACTTTTTCGCATTGCCTCGCTTGCCAACCTCTGTTTCCGCAGCTAATACCTATTACTTATGTACTATTTACAATATTTACATCTTACTTATATCTACTTTCTCTTCTATTTACAATCTTTACTTCTCCACTCCTCTTCCTCCTTCCTTCTCTTCATCTCCATCTTACCCACCACTCCCTTCACCCATGCTACTGCCCTTTTTCCCCCTTTTCATGCAACAATGCCTCCATGCTTATCTCACTTCTTTCCACCTCCCCGCACTCCTCCAGCCAGTGCTCCACTCTTGCATCCCCCTTTCCGCACAGTTCACACATCCTCTTCTCTCGAGACAGCCAAAACCTATTGAAACCCTCCATACACCCACACCTCATCCTCGCTATAAGTTCCTGACTTCCTTTCTCTCCTTTCACACACAAATATCGCGCTCTTGCCCTTGGCATAATCCACACATAGTTCCCGTTAAATCTTGACTCTCTTATTCTCTCTTCCCCTTCTGTCTTCTCTCTCTCCATGCTGTTTTAGTCACATCCCAATATAAGATGTAATCTTCATTTTCTAAAACGGGCATTGGAATGTACCTACAGAAAGGCATCCACTCCGTTAAGAGTCCTAGGTTTAGGACAAGTTGTTGATGTATAATGCCTGCCACATCATTATGTCTGTGTGTATATACTCTTTGAGCCATTACGCGACAACCATCAATAATGTGCTCGATGGATTCGTTGTTATCTCCACATAATCTGCACCGGTCAACCACGTCTTGATGTAACACGTGTTTGCGATCATTCCTGGTACTGACAACCCTATCCTGAATCGCAATGACGTATCCTTCCGTTTCTGGATACAGGACTCCCTTTCTCAGCCAAATATTGGATACCTCACTATCCACTTCATATTGATCTAACGTTTTGGGATGTTCGCCGTGGATGGCTTTTTGTCTCCATTGCGTTGCTAATTCCTCTATGGTTTCTGCCCAAATATTCAAGGCCTCCTCTGAGGACAAATTCAAGGGTGTGTAGTCAAGATCCGCTTTACAGATGGTGTTGTAAAGCGTAACATCTCGCTTGCTGTTAAAGTAGTCTCGCAACTGTACAACTTGTGACTCACACAGTTTTATGACACATACAATCCCCTGCCCCCTCTATGTCCTGGTAGAACTACCCTTTCAATCGCCGAATTACTGTGGTGCATTCGGTGTTTCGTCATTTCTACGCGGACTCTACGTCGTTCGACCATTTGATGAGCCCAAGGGTGTACGTGAGGACAGGGATGGCATAGGTATTGATTGCCCTGATCTTGTTTGCCGAGTTAAGAGAACTCTTCAGAACCAATCTGAGTCTTGCAGTGAAGGCAGACGTTAGGCTTTTCTTAACTATCGTATGCTGAATACCCTTAGATTCGAGAATACTGAGGTATTTATATGACTCGCCCGCAGCCATTGCTTCGATGTCATTCTCGAAATCGTTCTCTATCTCTGCGGTCCCTAATTCTCCTTTGGTTAAATGCACTGTTCGGCATTTATCTAGTCCAAACTCCATGTGGATATAATTGGAAAACTGCTTTGTAACATCAATCAATAACATCATCAGTGGGTTCAACGCTAAACAGAACCATAATGCACTGAAGGAGTCTCCTTGGAATATACTCGTCTTAATGCGTATTGATCTAGTTATCCTTGGTTGCCCATGATCAAAATACTTCATTCTTGTACCCCAAAGCATCATTGCATGACTTAGGAAGTCAATGATGCGTGGGCAAATTTTGTATACTTTTAAGACTTCAAGCAAATAGGCATGTGGTACAGAAGGAAACGCTTGCTTGTAGTCAATGTATGCCATGTCCAAGTTTCTTTAATGTTTACGAGCTTGCGTCATGGCAACAGCGTCTATGGTGACTATATCTTTACTGCCTCGCGAGTTTTTACAACATCCCTTTTGTTCTTCTCTAAGGATGTCATTCTCGTCGCAGTGAGAATATACCTTATCTGCTATGATAGCTGTAAGACATTTATATATTGTTGGAAGACAGGCTATCGGTCGAGATTCAGATGGATTTTGAGCGCCTGGTTTTTTAGGCAAAATATACTTAGTACCCTGGAGCATAAAGCCTGGCATCAGATCTGGGTGTTCGATGATCTTCTGAAAACACCTTGCCAACGCAGGATGTACACTCGTCAGGTATTTGTACCAGAAGTTGTGCACCAAGTCCGGACCTGGAGCTTTTCAGTTACTTGCTTTTTTCAAAACCGCTGAAACATCTGAAGCTGTAATGTTAATCAGTTCCATTTCAGGGTTATTGCTTGCTCTTGCTTTCTCTAGTTGGAACCACACAGTGTTTCAATTGCTTTCGTTAGTTCTTCCCCAAAAATCCGACCAATAGTTAAGTCATGTCTTCCAATTGAGGGACTTCGCACTATGGGCCAGGCGACCGAAGTTTTGGTCAAAAACAAAGTATGGAGTTTGAAGACAGGCTACTATTTATTATTTTGTATATAGTTAAAAGTACTTAAAACCCGATTCTCACATAAATACATATATATATATATATATATATATATATAATATTTAACGCAGTGTCATGGAAGTGAGCGCAGAGGTGGGGTTAGCGACGGGAGAACACTACGTTGGAATCCCGTTCACGCACATACGGCTATTTATACGGCGCTCCTGATTGGTCCAGCTTAAATGTTTTATAACTAAAAAACTAAAACTTCAACTGATTTTTGGAAAAGGAATTTTCTATTTATTTTTTTCATTTTTATACGGCTATATAAGTCCGGACACTTGAGTCTGGGACATCCTGTGTATATATATATATATATATATATATATATATATATATATATACGCAG
>CAKNXH010052583.1:14870-25386 GCA_932178445.1 Andricus quercusramuli
TTCCGTACAGATTATAATATTACTGAATTGGAAAATTCCCGAATAATAAAATTACTAAATTATGAAATTCCCAAATTGGAAAATTCCTCAATAATCAAATTCATAAATTATAAAAATCCCGAACATTTTATAACATTACCGAATTGGAAAATTCCTGAGTGTTAAAAATTCTTAATTATAAAATTCATAAATTGAAAAATTGCCGAATAATAAATTGTTCGAATAATAAAATGCCAGAATAATAAAGTTTCCGAATAATAAAATTCCCAAATTATAAAATCCCCCAATAATAAAATTACTAAATTAAAACATTCCCAAATTGGAAAATTCCCAAATAATAAAATTCCTAAATTATAAAAATCCCGAACAGTTTATAATATTACAGAATTGGAAAATTCTTGAGTGATAAAATTCCTAAATTGAAAAATTTTCGAACCGTTTATAACATTACTGAATTGGAAAATTCTCGAATAATGAAATTTCCGAATAATAAAATTCCCGAACTGAAAAATTCCCAAATAATAAAATATCGCGAATAATGAAATTTCCAAAAATTAAAATTTCCGAACAATAAAATTCCTGAATTATAAAATTCCCAAATTGCAAAATTCCTGAATAATAAAATTCCCAAATTGGAAAATTCCCGAATAATAAATTTCCTAAATTATAAAATTCCCAAATTAAAAAATTTTCGAACAGTTTATAATATTACCGAATTAGAAAATTTCCGAGTAATAAAATTCATAAATTGGAAAATCCCCGAGCAGTTTATAATATTACTGAATTGGAAATTTCCCGAATAATGAAATTTTCGAAAAATAAAATTCCCAAATTGAAAAGTTTCCGAATAATGAAATTTCCGAAAAATAAAATTCCCGAATAATAAAATTCCCAAATTATAAAATTATCGAATAATAAAATTACTAAATTATAAAATTCCCAAATTGGAAAATTCCTGAATAATGAAATTCCTAAATTATAAAAATTCCGAACAGTTTATAATATTACAGAATTGGAAAATTCCTGAGTGATAAAATTCCTAAATTATAAAATTCATAAATTGGAAAATTTTCGAACCGTTTATAATACTACTGAATTGGAAAATTCTCGAAAAATGAAATTTCCGAATAATAAAATTCCCGAACTGAAAAATTCCCAAATAATAAAATATTCCGAATAATGAAATATCCAAAAAATAAAATTCCCGAATAATAAAATTCCTGAACTATAAAATTCCCGAATTGGAAAATTCCCGAATATTAAATTCCTAAATTATAAAATTCCGAATAAAAAATTTCTAAATTATAAAATTCCCAAATTGGAAAATTCCCGAATAATAAAATTTTCAAACCGGAAATTGCCGAATAATAAAATGTTCGTACAATGAAATTCCCGAATTGGAAAATTCCCGAATATTCAATCCCTAAATTATAAAATTCCGAATAAAAAATTTCTAAATTATAAAATTCCCAAATTGGAAAATTCCCGAACAGTTTATGATATTATTGAATTGGAAAATTCCCGAATTATGAAACTTCCAAATAATAAAATTCCCAAATTGGAAAATTACCGAATAATAAAATTCCAGAATAATAAAATTCCTAAATTATGAAATTCCCAAAGTGGAAAATTCCCTATCAGTTTATAATGTTACTGAATTGGAAAACTCCCGAATAATGGAAGTTCCGAATAATAAAATTCCCTATTTGAAAAATTGCGGAATAATATAAGTCTTGAATTATAAAATTCATGAATAATAAAATTCGCGAATTGGGAAATTCCCGAGTGATTAAATTCTCCAAACAGTTTATAATATTCCTGAATTGGAAAAATTTCAAATAATAAAATTTACGACATTTTATATTATTACCGTACTTCAAAATTCCCGACAGAAAATTTTCCCGAATTATAAAGTATCCGAAATAGAAAATTCCTCAATTTGAACAATTGAAAGATTAATAATAACAATAATTTAGAAAAATATATTTCTGAAAGAAAATTGTTTTCAATGATTGTTATTTCTAATTCAAACAATAATTTTAAAAACTTTAAACGTTAAAACCAATTTTTTTATAGAAATATTTGATTGTTGCATTCTTGATAAATGATATTTATAATGAAATATTTTTTAATTGTTTAAATTCGGTAATTTTCTTGTTCGGATATCTTATAATACGGCAAATTTTCTGTCGGGAATAGTTTAATTTTGAAGATTCACAATTGAAAATTCTTCAATTTTAGGGATTTACAATTTAAATCTCTTCCATTTGGAAGATTGACAATTAAAAAAGATAAAAAAATTTTTTTAAATAAAAAAATTACTATTACTTCATAATAATAATTTTCAAATTTTCAATTTCAAATCTATAAAATCGAATAAATCTTCATAATTAAACTATTTAAAAAAAAGCGCTAAAATTTACATAACTTCAAAATATTGAACTTAAGCATTGAATAATTTGTCATTCTATATCTTCAGCATAAAATAATTTTTAATTTTAACTGTTCAAAATTGCAGAAGTTTGAATTTTAAATCTTTGAAATGAAAAATTTTTCATTTTTTTAAATTTACAGTGAAAATTTTTTCAAGTTTTATGTTTTACGATTAAAAATGATTTGATATAGTTATGTTAATATTTATTTTAATTTATCATTATTATTTATATTTCATAGTATTTTAAATTTAGGCAGAAATTTTTATTTTATAATTAGATAATCAAAATAAGATAGTAAGGGCGCTATTTTTTCTAGTTGATAAAAAATATCAAGAGAGAACTAATAAGGAAAAAGCCTTAATTTTTCGACTTTTTCTAGACCATTTATTATTATATTTAATAATTTTTTTAAACTATTTGAATAGTCTAGAAGAAGTCGAATAATGTTTTTTTCTTATAAATTCCAATTTGTTACCCAGACTTTAAATCAATGTTTTACCTTTTATATTGTAATGTGAAATAATTCTCTATTAATAATTAATTAATTAATTAATAGAGAAGATATAGAACAGAAATGTTAGCTAATTAAATAATTACTATTAAATAAAATTCGAATAAAATAAAAAAATTAAATTAACTATATTAAATTATCACTAAATTATTAATATTAAATTATTACCAGCTTTTTCATTGTAATATATATATTTTTCAGTGAAATGATATATGTACATATGTGATAATATATATGACCATCGGATAACAATAAACATGTACATACAATTACAGTGCAACGAAGATAATTATTATTTACAATTGTCCTTTACACTCTTTGCACTTTCTCTCTCTCCGCAAAAAATTAATTATTTAAACATCCAAATCATAAAAAATGATGAAAATAAATTTTCTTTTAGAAATAATCCATGAAGAAAATTTGATTGGTCTCCACGAACTATTTCTCGTGATAAAACTAATTTTAATATACCTTCTTTTCCGATACTTTTGTTAGAAATGAATAAAAGTAATATAAATCGTCGAAAAAAAATATTGCACAGCACAATTATACTTTACAATCCAAATAAAAAAATTCTCCTAAAAAAAAGATGCAATAACAAAATTAAAAAAATTATTCAGGATCCACTTCTTGATAAACTTATTTGCAAAAAGGGTTCATTTTTCATATTACGTCAATGTAAAGAAATAAAGAAACTCAAACTAAACGTACAGAAAATTGCTTTTTTTTAAATGTCTAATTATAATTTTTTTTGTAATTTAAAACCCAAAAAAACAATAATTCAAAAGAAAATTATCAGAAAAATGTATAGTTTTTGTGCAACTTTTATGATATTGTATACTTTTATTTTTTACGGTAAAATTTCTTCTAAATTTTTGGTATGAAAAAAAATTCGAAGGTGTATTTAACATCCAGAAGCCATCAATTGCATGATTAATTTCAGTTTTGGATGTCAAATTTAGCCCTATTTTTTTAATATGTATCTTTAATTATTCAGAAAAGAATTTCATGTCAAAAATAATATTACAGATGTTTTGAATAAAAAACATTAGTTTTAATCAACAAATTGTTAAACTCATAAAAAATATTTATTTTAATAATATTATTTGCAACTCAATTTTATCTTACTACCGTTTCTTACCAATTTTTGAAAAAATTTTGAACTTTAATAAACGATGGCTTATTTTCCGGCAAAAAATTTCTCTACAACTGTTTCAAAATTTGAAATAAAAATTTTTCTATAACTGAAATGGTAAAAACAATTTTAGAAAATATTTTTTGAACAACTAACAACATTTGAAGATTATTTACTTGTTTTCAAATTGGAAATGACAGAGTTGTAGGGAATGTTTTCGCCGGAAAAATAAGACATAAATTATTAAAATTCGACCACTTTAAAAAAATTTGTAAGAAGCGACAGTAAGAAAAAATTCAATTCTAAAAATATTGTAGAAATAATTATTTTTCATAAATTTTACAACTCTTTCATAAAAAAATGTTTTCATAAAACATGACTGATAATGTCATTTTAATTCTTAAAATCATAGAAAACTTTTTTCATCCGAATTGTAATTTATTAAGAAAACTCTCACTTTTCCGAGTCAGAATTCTAATTCTTTTGGAAAATTCCTTATTTAAAGTCAGAATTATGGTTTTTTCAAAAATTCCCTGTTCCTAAATAGGAACTAAATTTTCAAATCGAAAAATTAATTCTCAACCAAAAAAAAAACGAATTTTCAACAAAGTAATTAAATTTTTAAATAAAATTATGAATCTTCAATTGGAATAATTGAATTTTAAACCAAAAACAGTACCAAAAAAAAGAAGAATTAAAAAAAAACAGAAAAAAAAATTTTCGACCAAATAGTTGAATTTTCAAAGAAAAAATATAAAATTTTTAAACAAAAATGGATTTGTTAAACTTGAATTTACCAAATTAATTTGTAACCAAGAAAAAATACAATTTTCAACTAAAGAATTACATTTTCAATAAAACGGATGAATTTTCAATTAAAATGATGAATCTTTAAGCAAATACAGGAATTTTTAATAAAATACACAAAGTTTCAAACAAAAAGTTAAATTCTCCACCGAAAAGTGATAAATATTCAACAAATAATTAAATTTTTAATCAAAAATATTCATTTTCTATAAAAAAAAACGTTGGAAAAATTTATTTCCAACCAAAAAAGATCATTTTCGAATAAATAGTTACACTCGGAACCAAGGAGATGAATTTTCAATTAAAATGATGAATCTTCTACCAAATACAGGAATTTTCAACCAACCAGTTGAATTTTCAACTAAAAAAAGACAAATATTCAACCAAAAATGGAATAGTTGAATTTTCAATCGGACAAATTAATTCTAAACCGAAAAACACACAAATTTTTAACCAAATAATTAAATTTTCAACCAAAGTGAAGAATTTTTAACTAAAATTATGAATATCTAACTGTAATAGTTGAATTTTCAATCAAGAAGATTAATTTTCTATCAGAAAAAACGAATTTTTCATTAACAAAAAAAAAACAATTATCAACCAAAACTGGAACAGTTAAATTTGAATTCATAAAGTTAATTTTGAACCAAAAAAGACAAATTTTTAACTAAATAGTTACATTTTGAACCAAAAAAATGAATTTTCTATTAAAATAAGGAATCTGCAATTGATAAGAAGAATTTTTAATAAAATACATCAAGTTTCGAGCAAACAGTTCAATTTTCAACTAAAAAAAGATAAATATTCAACCAAAAATGAAATAGTTGAATTTTAATTTGAACAAATTAATTCTGAAACAAGAAAACCCAAATTTTCAACAAAAATAATTGAATTTACAACTAAAGTAATGAATTTTCAACTAAAATTATGAATCCTCAAATGGAAAAATTCAATTTTAAACCAAAACGATTAATTTTCAAACTCAAATGATGAATCTTTAACTTGAATAATTGAATTTTCAACCAAAAAGATTAATGTATACCAAAAAATACGAATTTTTAACAAAATAAAACGAATCTTCTATAAAATAGTTGAATTTTTAAATAAAAAAGATCAATTTTTAACGAAAAATGTAATGATTGAATTTGAATTAAAGAAATTATTTCTTAGCCGAAAAAACGAATTTTCAAGAAAATATTTAAATTTCCAACTAAAATTATGAATTTTCAACTGGAATAGTTAAATTGAAAACCAAAAATATCAACTTTTCAAACTAGGATATGAATTTTCACATGCAAAAAAAAAGAATTTTTAACCCAAGAGACGAATTTTTTTATTAAAATTATGAATCTTCAACCAAAAAGAGGAATTTTTAATAAAATAAACGAAGTTTCAATAAAAGAATTGAATTTTCAACAGAAAAGAGATAAATATTCATCCAAAAATGAAATAGTTAAATGTTTAACCAAGAAAATTAATGTTCTACCAGAAAAGACGAATTTTTCATAAACAAAAAAAAAGAATTATCAACCAAAACTGGAACAATTAAATTTTAATTCATAAAATTAATTTTTAACCAAAAAAAAAGACAAATTTTTAACTAAATAGTTACATTTTGAAACAAAGAGATGACCTTTTTATTAAAATAAGGAATCTGAAAACAGTTGAATTTTCTACTAAAAAATATAAATATTCAACCAAAAATGGAATAGTAGAATTTTCAATTGGACAAATTAATTCTGACCAAAAAAAAACACAAATTTTCAACCAAAACATTGAATTTTCAACTAAAGTAATGAATTTTTAACTAAAATTATGAATTCTCAACTGGAAAAATTTAATTTTAAACCAAAATAATTAATTTTCAAACTAAAATGACGAATCTTTAACTGGAATAGTTGCATTTTTGAATGAAAAAGATCAATTTTTTCAGGAAAAATGTAATAGTTAAATTTGAATTTAAAAAATTGATTCTTAGCCGAAAAAAAAGGAATTTTCAAGGAAATATTTAAATTTTCAACTAAAGTGATGAATCTTCGATTAAAATAGTTACATTTTTAGTTTAAAAAAATTAATTTTCATCCAAAAACACAAACCAATTCTGAAGCAAAGATGAATCATCAACTAAAATGATGAAAATTAAAAAAATAATTACTGCTTAACAAAGCGGTTCAATCTTTAACCAAGTAGTTTAATCTTCAAACAAAAAAGATGATTTCAACCAAAAAAGATTTTAGTTTTAAAAGAAAGTACCGTTGAATTCCAAAAAAAAGGCAAACTTTCACGAATGAGATGAATTTTCAAAAATAATTCTTTAAAAAATGAATTTTGAACAAAATAATTGAAATATCAACTAAAAAAATCAATTTTCCACCCAAAAAAACCATGGAAATGACTGTGAATCCTGCAAAAAGTAATTTTCTGTACACTTGGTGCGAGAACTTTTTGGAACTTGTTGCAGATAAAAAAAAAACTTTATTTTAAGCGCTAGATAAATTTATCTTGACCTGGATCACTGAATCCTCATAAACGAAAATATAATCTCATGATTAACGAAAAAGGGTGCCTATCAGACAATTTTAAATTTGAAATTTCCGGTTTTTCCCGACCGATTTAAAGATATATTTTTGTAATTTGTCCCAAAAGAACGTACAGAAATAGGAATTTTACCATAATTTGCATAATATATAAAATTTATATCGAGAAGAAAATAATTATTTTTTAAATATCGATATTAATCGAAACTACAATCATGTTCTTTTAATGTGGATTATATGAGAGTTAAAATTCTTCTCTTAAATAAAGTTGAAAGCCATCGGAATTCTCTATAAAATGAGCCAGGATTTCGTTCCTTTTTCAAGAAAATATTGCAAAAATAGTACAAATTACCAATGTTTTATTAAAATTTTAATAAAATCTAATCTAATAAACCTTTTTCAATTTCCTTGGGATCATTTTATCATTTTATCATAGAAATTAAACAGGATGGCCACAAAACTTCATTTTCAAAATTACCTTGCTATTCCCTGAATTTTTCCCCGGTCAAATTTTAATTTTCTATTACTATTAATATTCAAAGACCAGAATTATAATGTTGTTAAATTATTAACACATAATCTTTTATAAATGGAATGAAACAATTCAAAATTGATTTATTTCAACCAAAAAATTACTTTTCTATCATAAAAGATCAATTTTAAATTCAAAAGGACGAATTTTCAATAAAAGAGTTGAACTTTGAATGAAAATAGATGATTTTTAAATCAAAATAGTTCCATTTTGATTAAAATAATTAAATTTTTAACCAAATTGTTGAATTTTCAGCCTATCAAGGTATATTTTCTGCAAAAAAAATTAATTTTCGATAGAACAAATTACTTTCGAAGAAACTAGTTGAATTTTCAACAAAATAATTCAATTTTTAGCAAAATAGTTGAAACTTTTAATCAAATACTGGAATTGCCTACCGACAAGGATGCATTTTCAAACAAATAGTCGAATTTTTAAACAAAAAATATGAATAATAAGCTAAAAAGACGAATTTTCGAACAAGAATGATTTTTTAGTAAGAAAAAAACAATTTTCAACATGAATTTATAATACATGAATATTTAAATACATGAATTTTTAAAAAAATTGTTGGATTTTCAATTAAGAAAGATACATTTACAACTAAAAATAGGAAAAGTAAATTTTCGGTAAAAAAAAATTAATTTTCAACAATAAAAAAAACACCTTCTAACAAAAATAGTTCAATTTTGAACATAATAATTGAATTTTCAACTTAGTAGTTAAATGTTCAACATAATAATTACATTTTTAACTGAATTGTTGAATTTTTAAACTTGAAGATGAATTTTCAACCAAATGTTCGAACTTTCAACAAAACAGTTGAATTTTCGACAAAAAAGGTGACTTTTTAGCAAAACAGTCGAATTTTGAACAAAATAATTTAAATTTCAATAAAATTGTTTAGTTTCTAACTAAACAGTTGAATTTTAAGCCTACAAAGATGAGTAATTAACTATGAAGAATTTTCGAACAATATTCATTTTTTAGCAAAAAAAAAAAACAAATTTTCAACAAGATATATGAATATTAAAAGAATTTTTGAATCTAAAGTGAGAAAGTTAAATTTTAAATCAAAAATGGAAAAATTAAAGTTTCAGTATAGGAAAATAATAATTTTCAGCAAAAAAAGCGATATTTTGACAAAAAATTTCAATTTTTAATAAAATATCATTATATTTTCAACGAAATTATCCAAATGGTCGAACTTTCAACAAAATATATGAAAATTGAAAAAATAGTTCAATTTTTAACTAAGAAAGTTAAATTTTGAACTACAAATGGAAAAGTTGAATTTTCAGTATAAAAAAAGATAATTTTCATTAACAAAAAAAAAAGAATTTTTGACAAAAAAGGTTCAATTTTCAACAAAATATTTATATTTTACAAAAAAAATTTTGATTTTCAACGTTGAAGAGAAATTTTAAACCAAATGGTCGAACTTTCAACAAAAAAATTGAATTTTCAATAACAAACATGATCTTTTAACAAAATAGTTGAATTTTTAATGGAATAATTAAATTTTCAGCAAAATAGTTGAATTTTAACGAAAAAGTCGAATTTCCAACCGACAAAGATGAATTTTTAACTAAAATGATGAATCTTCAATGAAAAAATTAATTTTCAACAAATTAGATCAACTTTCAACCCAGAAGTGGAATTTTAAACTCGAAAATATGAATTTTTAACAAAAAAGTTAATTTTCAACAAACGGCTGCATTTTTAACGAAAAAGCAGGGAATTTCAACCAAGAAGATTAGTTTTCTGGTTAAATTTTCAGTAGATGAATTTTTTTTTTAATTTTCATGAAAATAAGAAAATTTCAACAGAAAAGTTCAATTTTCAACAAAACAGTTGAACTATTAACCAAACATTATCAATATTCTACCAAAAAGACGAGTTCTCAACAAAAGATTAATTTTCAACCAAAGAGATGAATTTTCAACTAATATTATGAATCTTCAAGTGAAAAAATGAATTTTTAACAAAGTAATCCAACTTTCAACCCAGTATTTGATTTTTCAACTCGAAAATATAAATTTTTAATAACAAAATTTATTTTTAACCAAACAGCTGCATTTTTAAGCGAAAAACGGGAAATTTTAACCACGAAAATTAGTTTTCTACCAAAAAATACGAATTTTCAACTAAAAAAATATCAATTTCAATTAAAAAAAGGCAAACTTTCACGAAAGAGATGAATTTTTGAGAATTATTTGTGAAAAAATGAAGTTTCAACAAAATAATTGAAATATCAACTAAAAAATCAATTTTCTACCAAAAAAATTAAATAGATCAATTTTTCTGTTCAAACAAATAATTTTCAACCACAAAAAAATCAAATTTTTTAGCAAAATAGTTAAATTTCGAAATAAAGTGATGAAGTTTTAACTAAAATGATAAATATTTAACTGGAATATTTGAATTTTAATCAAAAAGGATAAATTTTCAACTCAAATTATGAGATAAATTATAAATCTTGACTTTAAATAGTTGAATTTTGAACCAAAAAGATGAATTTTAAGCGAAGAAGACTAATTTTCTACAAAAAAAAACGAA